>PVIH01008667.1:76677-89075 GCA_004025045.1 Sigmodon hispidus
TGATGAGGGAGCCTGCTGTTGGTGCTCACAGATGATGAGGGAGCCTGCTGTTGGTGCTCACAGATGATGAGGGAGCCTGCTGTTGGTGCTCACAGATGATGAGGGAGCCTGCTGTTGGTGCTCACAGATGATGAGGGAGCCTGCTGTTGGTGCTCACAGATGATGAGGGAGCCTGCTATTGGTGCTCACAGATGATGAGGGAGCCTGCTATTGATGTTCGCAGGTACATTAGCTCAGGTGTGCTTGATGGGGCTGACTCTGCATTGCCATTGGAGAACTTAAGGATCTGAACTATATGGATCAACTTTAAAAAAAGTGCTAATCTTTATTTCAGGACCAAGCATAGCTACACATGTTTTTAATTCCAGCACTCAAGAGACAAAGGTAGATGAATCTCTATGAGTTTGAGGCCAGCCTGGTCTGCAATATCAAGTTCTAGGCCAGCTAGGGCTACATAGTCAGACCCTGTCTCAAACAAAACCTAAAGGAAACCTACAACAGCAACAACAACAAAAAACAAAACAAAAAATAGAACAATAAGAACAGCAAAAACTTTCTGGCTTAACTGTTTTTTAATTTCTATTTACTTTTGTGTTATGTGAATGTGTGTGCCCCTTCATAAGAGCTGGATGTTGATGTGGGGTACCTTTCTCAGTCTCATTGCATTTTTTTTTTTGAGATGGGGATTCCAACTGTCACCAAAGGTTTGGTTATTTGGCTAGGCTGGCTGGCCAATGAACCCCAAGGACCCTTCTGTTTCTATTTCCCAAGAGGCCACTCTGCCTAGGGTCTTACATGGGTGTAAGGATTTGAACACAGTTCTCCTGCTTGTGAGGCTAGTTCTATATACTAACTGAGCCATCCCCCCCACCAACCCCACAGCCCTGTGTTTTAAATATACAGTATATGCAGTTTATATATATATAATATACAATGTAATGTTATGTACATATGCATATGTGTGTCTATGTTTATATAATAGACAGTATTGTTATACTACCATCACCATGAGCTTCCAGAATTTTCCCTTTGTCCCAATCAGAAACACCTGTTAGAAAGCAGTTCAACCCCCTTCCCTCCCAACCATAACCTATTCTACTGGATATGGGAGCATCATGAGTCTGCTTTTACATTCCAGTGTGCACAGGGATGGTTTTACCTTTTATGATGTGTATGTGGGGGGGGGCGCACAAGATAGAAGTCATTAATTTTATTTTTTTCTAACTTGTTGCTATATGTTTCTCCAGGTGACTCGGTGATAATATTCCCGCCCCCTCCACCGCCTTATTTTCCTGAGTCTTCAGCAGGCACCCAACCCCCTGGAGCTAACAACATGTGCAGGGCTGAAAACCCACCTTCCTACCACAGCCTTTACCACCACGGGTAAGACTTCCCATTCCCACCAGTGGGTGTGTGTAGCGGGTCCAGGCCTAGGCTTGAATTCAGGCCAGTGTAGTTTTAAGGCTGTGGTGACATTAGAGTGTCCAGTACCTGGTGGTATGTCGGAGTTCAGCCAGGAAACCTTGGGTAGGCTGAGTGATGAAGGGTTGCTAGGAAACCTCTGAGCATCTTTATTGCCTTTTAAAAGAGAAAAACAATGAAGAGGTAAGGAATGAAAGCAGGTCTATAATCCACAATAGACAAGCATGGTGTCTTGTGCTTTAATCCCAGTGCTCGGGAAGCAGGGCCAGGCAGGTCTCTGCAAGCTCAAGCCTAGCCAGGATGACATAATGAGACCCTGTCTCAATACACCTATGTAAAATATAGGAGCTCCTAGATGGGCTGAGACGAAAGCATGACAGTCAGAGAAGCCTAGTGCTTAATGGCTGTCATTGTTTTCATTGTGTCCTTCATAATCTTGTCCTTTCTTTCCAGAAGGACTCAAACTCCAGGCAGCCAGGGCACAGCCTCGGAGAGAGAACAGGAATTCATATACACCATTTCCGGGCCAGGTTCACCCTCTGAGAGCTCACACCCTGGGCATCTTCCACTGGATCTGCCTCCTAGATATGAAGAGAAGGAAACTGCCCTAACCACACCCTTGGATGCACCTTCTGAGCCAGCCCCACCATGAATTATGGACTCCAGTTTTATATATTTCATGGATAGTTATTTTATTTAATTTTGTAATAAAAACACAGTAACATTGGCTGTGTTTTCATTTTTCTGCCATAACATCAAAGGAAGTAAGTAACATTTTAGGTTAGGCCCTGCTGGTGTTTCAGACCACATGGGAGGTGCAGCACCTTAATGCCAGGTACCAACAGGATTTGCCCATTGAGATACACAGTGCTAGGGGCTGGTGACCTTGTTTATATTGGTGGAGAAGGAACTCTGCAGAGGCTCAGGGGGACTAATGGAGATCTTCAAGGCCATGGGACTTCTAATGAAGAAGCTGTGTGTGTGTGTGTGTGTGTGTGTGTGTGTGTGTGTGTGTGTGTGTGTGTGTACCAGAGATCAGCCTTGGATGTTCCTCCTCAGGAGGTATCTATCCCTTCTGTTTTTTTGAGACAGGGTCTCTCATTGGTCTTAAACTCATCATGTAGGGTAGGCTGGCTGGCCAGTGAGCCTCAGGGAGCTCTCTCTATTTCCAAGGATGCCACCACAAGCAGCTTTTGCACATGGGTCCTGGGGGTCGAATTCAGGTCTTCACACTTCCCCTCACTAACCTCCCTCCACGCTTAGCTGCTTTCTGGAAGCCAGGCTCCTACCAGTGCTCGGTGCTGCCAGAACTGGTAAATGTCTAGTTGTGCCCACATTGTCTCCAGGGTTGTCCGCTTCTGGAACTGAGGACTAAGACTGCTCTGCTAATGTCTCTGTCCTGTGTTTCCTCATCCTTCCCTCTTTCCTCATGGCCCATCCCATCCCCTTCCTCCCTTCCTCAGGAGCACAGGGGCAGTCTGAGGCCTCTGCACAAACTGGGATGATTTCCTTGAAGACTCTCTTCTGCTTTATTTTTAAGATAAGGTTTTTGCCATGTTGCCCTGGCTAGCTTTGAAGTTGAGCTTCTCGAGCCTCACTCAGCCTTCAGAGTTCTGGGATCATAGGCATAAGCCACCATGCCTGCTCTCTCTCTCTCTCTCTCTCTCTCTCTCTCTCTCTCTCTCTCTCTCTCTCTCTGTGTGTGTCTGTGTGTGTGACTATGTGTGTGTTTATATACACACCTTCTCTATAAACTACGCACCCTGAAAGCCTTGGTGTTATCTAGTATTCAGGTGCCTGACCACAGAGTGCAGGTGCTGGGCAGGGCAGTACATACGCGACACTGAGTGGTCATGTGTGAATTGCCACTGTGATAAATCAGGGTGGCTATTTGAGCCAGCAGTTCTAATCTGTTTTTAAATTGAACATTTATTAGATTGAACTGCTCTTAAAAGTCTGCATTATTTTTTCTCCTGGGAAGTTAATTATTCACATCTTATAATGAGAACAAAGGGTAGATTATTGTCACTTCCTTCTGTGGTTGTTTAAAATGGCCAAGCTGAAACTTCTAGGTAGAATTCCTTCAGTTATGAGTTTTCATTTAGAAGCCAGAGCCTATTTAGTGGCTCAGAGCTGGATTTGTGGTGAAGTGTTTTGCTTTATGTGGTTGTAAAGCTAAGCAAACAGTTAGGAAGGGTCAGGAGGAAGTCCGACCTTGTGATCTATTCCACTGCATCTGTCCTTGTGCTCTTCAGTGGCTTGGGGAATGAAGCCAGAGGCTATGGCTCTCAGCAGAGATCCGGGGCTGTGTAAGAACATGTTACATACAACCCCAAGGCAGGAGAGCTCGGCCAGATAATGTCACAGATATTATTTCTCAAACCTGGGACAAATGGGCTGAGCTGCCTATTTAACATACTGAAGTGGACCTGGCCACCAGGTTCTCCCAGCATCCTTCAGTCCCTACCTAATACAGGGTATGGCTGACACACCCCACTCCACCCTGAACTTTCCAGCCCAGGGGCTGGGCTGCCCTTCCCATATAATCAACAGTTTTGATTACCCCTCATTTACCTGCCCTGGACTCTCCTGGCTTCCCCCCCTCCCCGTCCTTCCCTTTCTCCTCACATGGCCCAGAAATATATTATCTTTCTAGTGGATGTTATGCAAGTGCTCTAGCAATAAACCACAGCCCCAGCCGAAATTAATCATTTTCAAGTGAAAACTTATTAGCCTTTCGTTCATGCATTATCCTAGCCACCACTTCCAGCTCTAAAAGAAATGCTCATGCTCACTAAGCCCTCATTCCACATCCTCGCTCCCAGCTCCTCAAAATTCCCAATCTGCTTTCAGCCATTCTAGATTTACCTACATTGGATATTTCATATAAGTTGGGATCATACAATACAGCCCCTCTTATGTTTGATTTTTTTTTGTTTAGTATATTTTGAGGTTTATTCATGTTGTAGCATAATGCATTACTACTTCATTCCTTTTTCATGGTCAAATAATATTCCATGGTATGGCTATACCATAGTATGTTTACCATTTATCCATTGAAAGATCACTTTACCTTACTGTTAGCAAGGTATAAGAATTTGAACTTTTTTATACCCTCATAACATTTATTTTTTTTAAAAAAATTATAACTCTCCTACATGGCATTTCATTGTGGATTGATTCACATTTCCCTAATGACTAATAATATTGAGTACTGTGATGGCTGATTTTAGTTGTCAGCTTGGCAAGATTACCTGGGTAGGGAGTCTCAATGAGGGATTGCCTAGATTAGTTTGGCCTCTGGGCAAGCCTGTGAGGGATTATCTTAATTCAGTCAATTGAGGTAAGACAACTCACCTGGAATATGGATGGCATCAGTTTCTAGGCTCTGGGTGAAATAAAAAGGAGGAGAATGATCTGGATATGGACATGCATCACTGTTTCCTGGCTATGGATAAAATGGCCAGCAGCTGATTCCTGCTGCAGTGAGTGGAGCTGTAATACCCTTTCTCCCTTTAGTTGCTTTCATGAGACTATCTTATCACAAGAAAAGAAACTAAGACACAAGTTGATATTAGGAAGTTGGGCTGCTATAGTGAGAAACTGAACCTATGATTCTTTGTCCTCTTAAACTGTTTTGTGCCTGGAATGTGGAAAGAGCTTGATGCAAATCATCAGAAAAGTGTGCTGATGCAGAGCTTAACAGCCCAATCTGGTGGGAGCCTGAAAGAAAGGTGTTGAGAAAAATGCAGACTGTGAAGGCCTGGCTGGTGACCTTTCAGAGGGAACAAGGACCTTCCCAGCTACTGGGTTCAGGACCATTTGCATAATTGTGTCCAAGAATATGGTTTCATTGTGCTCCTATCTTTGAGAACCTGAGCAAAAATGAAATTAAAGATGATGGATTGGTTTGCTGGGATGTTTCAAGGCAGGATGTTCTTCAGGCTGGCGAAGAAGGAGCAGCTGTAACTAAGTTGATCCACACCAATGTAGAGGAGTCTCCTGCGCTACACGGGGAGGGTGGATACAGTCTCCTGAGGGCAAAATCGCACACATTAGAGACTCTATCTCAAGCTGGAGGCAGAACCCGGCAGCATGGTCCAAGTGCAGCTGTTTCTGGAAATGTGGAAGACAGAAGGCTAGGGGCTCAGGGAGACTCACTCCTCCATTTCAGGTGAGGCTTGGTAATGTGTGGCCCCAGGAGGTCATTGTGAGAAGTTATGAGGGTGAAGCCTAGAGACTCCCAGACTATGGAGATGTCAGAGCCTGGGACATGTGCTGAGGACAGCAGCAAGTTTGGAGCAGTCAGCCCTAAAGAGGTTGTATGCTGCAGGTCACAGAACTGGAGGAGAGGGTGCTACTTGAAACATTTTAGAGCTAGGATGATTCTGTCAGAAAGGACATGTAGTTTTCCACATGTACTTGATTTTGGACACCAAGCATTACAATCCACACAAGCTTACAGGGTTCTACAGTTTGCTTTCTAAACTCAGGCAGGATCTTCAGTAAGCCATGGGTTAATGTCACTGGGAGATAGGAACTGGCAAGGTGGATCAGAGGGTAAAGGGGCTTGTAGCTGAGGGTAGGACCTGAAATTACCCCCTGGATATGCACGGTAGAAGTAGAAAGCAGCTCCTAAGGATGGTTTTCTAACTACCCCCCACATACATGAGAGAGCATGTGCATCCCCACTAATAGATACATTATATACACACAAAGGCTAAGAACTTACTCTTCAAAATGTGCAAAGGACAGGCCTTACAAAGGTATTAGATTGAATCAGGCCATCAGGGTGGACCCATATGGTTGAATTTTGGTGGTTTTCTAAGAAGAGAGACAGAGACAGACACACAGAAAATACAGGTAGCCCCTGTTGTGATGAAATCATCAGGGTCCTCACTCACTAGTCTGGGCCTTGCTTATCATCCCAGACTGTGAGCTAAGCAAACCTCTTTGCCTTTTAAGGTAGTCTGCCTCAGGTACTTTATTATATAGGGAAAAGTGACTAATACACAGATCTTACTCCAGACTCTGTGTTTATGATTCTGGGAGGAAATATTACAAAAAATTACAGTGAGGTCTAAAAATTCAGGCGAGGAGACCCACTTGCAGTGGAAAGTGTCACCAGGTTGCATCTGTAGAAAACTTTTGTGAGTTCCTTGCCTTTTCCTGAGACTGCTGGAATGGATCCTAGCCAACCAATTCTACTAAAGTTGAAGCATTTTTAGCATTTTGCCTTCGGTATTTCAGGAGGAGAGAAGAGCCAAGGAAAGCAGATGCTCAGAGGAAGAGTCAAGGGGCAAGGTGTGGGTGGTGAGTGGGTGGGAAGACATACGGTGGCCCCTTGATGTCCTGAGGATGTGACCGTTGGCTTGCTGAGTGGGCACTGCACAGAGGCCTCAGGCCATGGCATCTGTCTCTTCTGAGGGGCCCATCGATCTAGAGTTGACCTCAGGAACAGATAGGACAGAAGACAGGACATTCTCTGTACTAAAAAGGAAGCAGTCAGCACAGTGTGTCCCCAACTTCCAGGAGGACAGAAACCCCTAGATCAGCTGTTGGGTGTGTAGTCCTTCCATCCAAACCCCTAGGCAAGCCATGTTTATTACCTAGGAAAGGCTGGAGACAGAACTCCACAGAGAAACAGCAGAGACAACATCTGCCTCCTCCCACCTCCTCAGACCTCTTCGGAGCCCTTCTTACATTTCCCAGTTGGTGGTGAGAGACCTTGACGGAGGTCTGTGGGGTCGGGACTGGAAGCCAGTGTTGCTTTGGGCTTCCCATTATCTCCTTGTTTCAGCCTCCTAGGTGGGAGATCCTGGGCTGATCTCTTGAGGAAGATGTGGTTTCATCTTTGCTTATATGTCTTTTAGAAGGCCAAAAGCTTGTAAGAGCTGGTCCAGAGGGTACCCATAATGTTAGTCAAGTGAAAGCAGCCTGAGTCTGTCTAAGTGGGACACATCATGGAAAGGTCCCAGCCGTGGTTTTTTCCTGCCTGTCTTCACCAGCCTCTGGTGAATCAGGCAGCTGAGTTTTCTTGATGAGCTGCACCCTGATCTGGGCCTCCTGTACAGTGGCAGTGAGTGAGCAGGGTAAAGTCATGAAGCATACTGCAGAGGTGGGGAGCAGGAGAAGGCTGACTTGTGGGGAACCATGCATGGTTGCCCAAAAGCCCTCCTGGGATTGATCTTGCATACCTGGCATTCCTGGAGTATCAAGCAGGTTGCCACCAGCTCAAGTTCCTTGGGAGGAGCAAAGTGAGGGAGAGGATGAAGGATGAAGCTTTTCCTAATTATGAACTCTCCCCCCACCCCCGTCTCTTTCTGTGTGTGTGTGTGTGTGTATATGTGTGTGTGTGTGTGTGTGTGTGTGTGTGTGTGTGTGTGTATAAGAGAGAGGTGAGAAGGGTGTTTCTGGCTAGACACAGCTTGTGTATACAAATGGGTTGGCTCTGTACTGTGATCTCTAGCCACACTGGAGCACCACCCTGACTGAGGTGGGGCCACAGGTAGAGTCTGGTGTGGGAGTGTAGTGTGGCTTCATCTCCAAGGATGGAGTTAACAGATGGAAAACTGGTCTGGATAGTAAGTACTGTGCTGTGGGAGTCCTAAAAATCCACAATGGGTGGATAAACCACCTCAGCTACCCTGTACCATGCCAAAGTACTCACAGGATGGGTCGTAAAAGCCTTTGAACTATCACTGAGTCCTGCCTCCTGGTGCTGGTTGAGCCAAATGACTCATATGTCTACTTATTTGGGGTTTTCACTACAGAGGAGGGTACCTCTTTTTCTGAGAAACAGCTGAGAAAACAGGGTGGCATCTAGGACCTTCCCAGGCCAGGCTGTGAATGGCTGATTCTTTCTTAAACTTGGCATCTCTCTGAGGCCTAGACCCTGACCAAGGAATAGCACTTTCCCTCAGAAGCAGCTAACTACAGCTCTCCAGAAAGTTTTTCCTTCTCATACAGATCTTCAGTACAGTGTGAGCCTCCAATCAGGTCCAAGGGTGCTAAGTCACCTTCCAGAGTTTGTGCCGTAGGCCTGAAGTCATCTTTCCTCCTTTGGGTTCTGAGGACAGCAGAGTTGCTGGCCACCCAGCTGCTGTGTTGGCCTGAACTTGGCTGCTCAGAAATTCTGACTCCAGCAGCCTGCTTCTATGGCATGGGTGCGCTGCTCTGGGTGATACGAAGCCTCCTGTGAGTTTTCTGCTTTTCCCTGCTGGGCTGAGATGGAACAGGTGTGAAGCCCCCGGCTGACTTGGAGGCCATGCTATTGCTGCTATGTAAGTTGTAGGTTTGTGTGAGCAGACAATTGCACCTCTCCCATCAGGCCCACATCTGAAGCACTGTTTGGCTCTGGAAAGGGACTAGAATTACAGCCCACATTTGTAAGAGGCTTCTCATCTCTTTCCACAGTAAGCTACTAACTTTGGGAGATGGTCTCTCTGGAGTCCTGTTAGGGTGGAAGGGGCTAGAACGTTGATGGGGGATAGGAACACTATGGCTTCAAAGGCCGACTTCAGGTTCAGTGAGAGGCTAAGAGCAGTTGAGAACACCTTTGCCATTGGGAAGGTGCTTGGAGTCCCTGGCCTCAGAAGGGAGCTCATTACATAGTACTCCCCCTGGAAAAGCCTTGAGCTGGTCGAGAAGCCAAGCCCAGAGCCCACTATGACTCTAGCATGAGGCCCCTCCTTCAGTGCAGGTGAGATGGCCTGTGGCTGTGGAGGCCTGTATGTGAAGGAAAAACCTTCTGGAAAGGTGTAGTTAGCTGGGAGATGTTCAGTGACAGATGCTCAAAGGCAAGAGATTCATGAGCACTGCAGTGGTCAAGCTACCCACAGAGCTTGACTGGAGCAGAGGAAGCTGACGAGTGGAGCCCTAGTCAAGAGTCCAGCTCTCCTTTGGGGTCACACTATGCTTTGTGGCCACTGGCTAGCAGCCAGGGTCAGAGGGAAGAACATTTATTTAAGGGACATTCAATTTTAAATATTTTCCCCAAAATAATTCTGAAGGTTTTGTTTTGTTTTACAACACACACACACACACACACACACACACACACACACACATGTTTTTGACATTTCATCTATCCATTCTCTTATTCTGGAACATCTAGGTTGTTCTGTATAAATAAACAGCAGGAAGCAAGGGGAGACATTCTCACTGTCCCTGGCCATCCTGCCTAGCCCATTCTTCACATACGGGTCAAGCCACTCGTCTGTCCAGTCTGACCTTCTCATACACAGATGTTCTTGACACCGACATGGCAAACACAGACACGTTGAAGGGCACAGTTGAGTAGTTGAATTTCTCCCACCAAAGACAAATACTCATGAAGCCCCAGAAGGAAGAGGAAGGATCAAGAACAGTTACCACCTTGTTCTCGCCAAAAGGATTCTTGACAAGCGGTTATGCTGCTTCCCTCTGAGGTCCCTACACTTTTAAGTTTTAAAATTGCATTTTAGCTTGTTTTGTATGTGTGTCTGTGTATCTGTGTACATGTGCTACAGCATGTATGTGGAAATGGAAAGATAACATGTGGTAGTGGTAGCTGGTTCTCTCCTCTCATAGTCCAAGGGGTGGAACGCTGGTCACTAGTCTTGGAAGCAGCTGTCATTACCCACTGAATCTTTCCACTGGCCCTAAAATCTCTCTCCCTCTCCCTCTCCCTACGTAAGATGTCTTTTTGTCCAGGCAGCCAGATGTCATCTCTGTCACTTCTAGATTTTAGAAGTTGCTAACATTTCCTGCTTACTCTGATAATATTGTTTCCTTCTGTAGTCTTTGATGTACTTAAAGATTAAATAGTTATAAATATAGTTTTCCTTAACTATTATAAAAGATAAATTAGATGTAAAACTTTAGACTTGCAAAGATAAAATAGATAATAAAATATTTTCTTTAATTTTGCTAAATACAAATAGACTAGATATTATATCTATAATTCTTGCTTGATAGCTGTTTTGTTATATATAATTTTGCTGTATTAAAATTAAAACCTTCCTTTTTGATTAGACAGCAAAGGGGAAGTGATATAAAATGTCTTTCTGTATGCTGTGAATATCATTTGTTAATAAAAAAACTGTTTGAGCTTATGGGAGGGCATTTTAAAAAGAGGTGAAAAATCTGAGCATAAATAAAAGAAAGAAAAGACAGAGTCAAAAGAGATGTGATCCAGCCTCTCAAAAAGAAAAATATGAAAAAATAGTTATGTGGTGATATGTTACATATTTAATAAAACCTGGAATATCAAGAGATCAACCCACAGTCAAATTAGCAGAGGTAGCTCACACCATTAGTCAATCACTTGGGAGATTGTTCTGGATCTCTGGGAGTTCCAGGGACAACAGAGCATTGGTAACTCATACTTTTTTCCATTGAGGGGATCCAGAGGATCTCTATGAGTACAAGGCCAAACAGCCAGGCAGTGATGGCTCACACCTTCCATTCCCTTACAGGGAAAGCTGGGAGTAGTGACCTACACCTTAGATCCCATAACTCCAGAGACAGAGATCTTTCTGTGTTTCTGTGAGTTCAAACCTGGATGGGATACAGCTGGCAAGAAGGGTATTTAAGGCAGGTTTAGGAAGACAGCAGACATTAGAATGGACCGGGAACGAGGCTGAGGAAGCTGGAAGACAGCTGGGTGAGATTTCACTGTGATGTTTCTCTCTTTGATATTTCAGCCTTTTCTGATGTCTGGCTCTGAGTTTCTTTTAATACAACTAGAATTTGTGCAACATAAATAAGCCACGGGCCATGTGGCAAGACAGACTAATAAAAATAAATTAAATTAATAGCTAACAATATGCCTGAACCATAAACCAAACAACATATAATCAATATAAACATCTAAATCATTTTATAAAACAAAGCAAAAGAACAAGAGAACAAGCAAAAAAGCCCCAAACCAAAAAAAAAAAAAAAAAAAAACAACAACAACAAAAACACAACCGAAAAACAAAAACCCAGCTACAGGCGAGTCCATACTGAAACTAAGCTAGGGGAGAAACTCTCTCTCTCTCTCTCTCTCTCTCTCTCTCTCTCTCTCTCTCTCTCTCACCAATGCTGACTCCTGCTTTGGTCAGTTTTTCGTTTTGCCTCATGGACGGGCCGGTGGTCTTCTGTCTTGTGTTCTCATGTGTCTTGTGAATTACTATGCTCTACTGAGAACCAGAAGCTTAAGAAGACCATGGTTGAACACGATTAAGATCACGGCAGAGGGAGTTGCTATGGCCACATCATTACCTTCGAAGGCACCCACAGAGTGGCCCATCTTAGCATCAAAAGTTTGAATTCTAAGATGGTGGTGGCTATAGCTTGGGGGAATAATTATTTTTGGGCAAACCCTGTGGTTCTCCAGAAAACCTTTTCCTCCTCTCTCCATGGTCTCTCTGGCCCCACTTGATGGTTTCCTGACAAATGTTCAGCCAGAGATAGGTCTCAGCTTCTCCCCCAAAGGCAAGATAAAGGATTCATTTCTTATATGCAGTGATGAATTTGGAGGATGTTGGGGTGTGAAGATTATCAAAGCAAGATATCACATACAGACTTGCTTAAACAACAGAAATTTATTTTCTCATAATTCTGGAGGCTCTGACTACAAGTTCTAGGGCAGGCAGGGCTGGTGTCCTGGGGAAATGCCTCCGGCTGCAGGAGTTGCTGTTTCATGATGTCTCTCCCACACAGCCTCCTTCCAGACTCACACCTCTGATTAATTGCTTCCTCTTCTTGGAAGTTCCCATGTCCTGTAGTGTGAGAACTTCACAATCAAGACTATCGCGGTAAAAATCCGCCCTGAGATATGTTTATAAACAGGGTTTATTTGGAGAAAATAGCTTACAAAACAGAGCCGGTTTTAAGAGAAGATGACAGGATGAGGTTGCAGCGCGCCGGAGCCTTTCTAAGGAAGATTCTTCATCCCCATGCCGTACGTCCGAACTCCCGGGCAGCTGGAGCGAACTGCGCACTCGGTC
>PVIH01008668.1:0-88969 GCA_004025045.1 Sigmodon hispidus
AAAAAAAAAAAAAAAAAAAAAAAAAAAAAAATTCCAGAGGAATTGTACTAGACATAAAATATTTCAATGTGTCAAAAAGAAAGGCTTATGTATCATGGAATGGAAGCTGAGATGTGAACTATATCAGTGTATGTGTGTGTGTGTTCCTAAATAAAAGCAACCTGCTAGTTTCTATGATGTTACATGTATATAAATATTTTCAAGGCTGACTATTAGGTACTGGATGTCCAATAGATATGATTTTTCATGAAAATATTGCTCTTCCTATTCTCAGAATTCCTTAGTTGCATGTCAGTATTTGTGTGGAGTCCTTGTGAAAATTCTCCTGTCTAAATTAGCATGTATTGTCATTCTTGTTCAGATCATGTTTGGGCAGTCATGTTAGTGATACTTCATAGGTGTTGTTTGTGACATTTCTAGAAGATACAATCTCACAACAAAATTCTTGTTCCTTTGGCTCTTAAAATATTTCTGCCCTCATTTCCACAATGTACCTGAACGTTAGGTGGAGAATTTGCAAAGCAAACAGTAGTCTTATTCAGTTATGATGCTTTCAAATCAACCATAACAATGACCAGTTTGTGCTATAACCTGCAGGGTAGAATAGTGACATTTATACCTTGGCAGTCACAACAGCTCTCTAATTGGATTTATGGTCCTGGAAAGAGCCAACTGTCCAGAGACAGCATAGTCATGGATTTTGAGTGAGAACTTAGAACTAGCCCATTACTAAACCTGCTTTTCCTCAACTGCATTCTATATTTTTGTGCTGATATGTGCAGATATCTGGAGCTCTCACACTTAATCTAGGGAACTTCTCTTAGCAGTAGACAAATACAATTGTAGAAAGCCACAAGTGGTGAAAATGCAGAACTGTGGAGCCCGGTCCCAGCTGATATTTTTAAAGAGGTTAATTTTTTAATGAAATTAGAATTTCAAAAAAGCCTTTATGCTTAGTTAATTTATTCATTAAAGGCATAGAAGCACAGGTAATAAACTGGATTCTTTAATAAGTAGCATTATAAAGTAAATAAATTCTATGACCATATTTTATTAGCTTAATCAAGCTAATTAGCTTTAATTAGTAAATATTCTCCATAAATAATTAGAAACCATTAATTTTTCATTGTGCATTATTAGTATTATATAGGCCTTCAGAATTTCAAATTAAGTAAATTCATTGACACCTTCTGATATATTAGTGGTATGTATATAGTAAACTATATCTCTAATGGAATTGACCACACAATATTGGAGTAAAAGTAGGAAATCTCTCATTTCTGTCAGTGTAGAGAGTTTCTTTCTTTAAATAATAAATACAGTAGAGTGCAAAGACATTTAAATGTTCTCTTGCTGACATTAACTGGCATTTGTCTCAGAAAAATAGGTAATTTCTGGCATTTGATTCTTTATACATTATTAGGCAATGGCTTGGAATATTCCAGATGGACTCAGTGTTTACCAACATATGGTAATGTTGTCAAACAAAGAACATGTAAATTTTAAGCTTGGAAGTCAGCACTTTGAATTTGTGAAAGTCCAATGAATTATTTAGGAAGTGTGAAAGCAATGCTGTGTTATATCAGAAAGCAAGCTACCCAGCAGTGCGCTCAGTGAAGCGCTAGTGGGCAGGCTGCCCGTTTCTTTTTTCTGCCCTTCATCTTAACCATGGTGATGTTTAGGACCGTTTAAATTCATCTTTTAGCTTTTCTTCTTTGAGGTGGATGTTCAAGTTATTTATATTAACCTGACATTGTTCTCAAAAGTACCCTAAATCCCTCCTAAGGCAAGACTACCATATCAGTTATCAATGGAAAGCAGATGGTGTATTTACATTGACATCAGCCAGGAGTTACCCATTTTCTTTTCCCAAAGGCATGGCAAGGTGAGGATAATCATGGAAAAACTATATATAGATATAAGAAAAATCTATTACCATCTTTGATCTTAAGGGAAGAAAGTAAATGATAAAGAGAGAAACACAGGAAGAACCAGAGAGAGAAACTGCATGGAAAAATGCCACGCAGAGACACAGCCAGACGGAAATAATCATGTGGGGAGCGAGCCACAGAAATAAACAACTGGATGTCCTCTCCTTACTGCTCTCCAGGGTACTTATTCAGCATCTCTGGGTAATTTTTTCTTCTCTATCTCAGCTTTGTCTCTATTTTTGTTACAGTTTCTCAGAGCTCCATCTACGCCACAGACAGAGACAGGAAAACACTCAGTCATTCATAGTTTCATGGCAACACATGTAATGCCATAGATTTCTGCGTACTTGTATTTTTACTACTTCATATAACATCACAAAAGTATGTACAGGTTAACAGAGTAGGTTCTGTAAAAAAAAAAAAAAAAACAACTGTTAGGATTTTGTGCATATATTAGCATGATTTGCATAGACCCAGTTATCTGGGTTTCTAGGGATGCAGGTGGGAATGCAGAAACAAGGCAGAAGGACAGCAGATAGTAGGAGACTCTTAATGGATGTTTCCTTGTAGAAAAGACCATTACTGTCAGATAAATATAGTTGTGATTAACAGAGGGGTTATGGTTATAATGGCAGAGAAATCAACAAGAAGGAGAAAGAGAAGGAAAAGGAGCAATGAGAGCTCCCGAGAAAAGACAATGGCAGAGAAAGAGGGATGCACATGGGAACTTTGCGTTAAAGGGGTCCACATCAGAGTTCAGAGGGCATGGCTCTTAGGGACTAACAACAACATCTCTGTCTACAGCTCGGTTACTTTGGAAAATTTCCGTTTTATATACAATACTGTTTATGCATCTGTGAGAGATGCCAGAAATATATATTGTCTTCTGATGTGCTGGGGGGATATAATAAGTCAATACATTAAAATTTTTCTACTTATTATATTACTTATTTACTTAGTGATCATGTGTATACAGAGAGGAAGGGGAGAACATGCATGTGCCACATGAGAAGGGGGCAGAAGACAACTTTCACATTTGATTCTTTTCTTCCATTGTGTGGATACTAGGGACTGAATTCTGGCTTGGTGTGTTTGGGCTTCATCAATTGCTTTTCCCATGAACTTACTGGTCTATCAGTAAAGTCTCTTACATAAAGAAGCCCAAAACTTATGATCAGAAAGTCCTTAAGATGAACAACATTTAGAAGGCCAGTCTCCAGTGTTACAGAAGTGGTCAACAACTGCTGAGGAAGAATTTATTCTACCTACTTCCACCGTCTGAGAGTCATATAAGCATGTAGCTTTTAGGAGTTTTACCTTACATTCTGGAGTACTTCTTGGTGATGCTGTAGCCTTTGAGTTATCTATGCTCATGTAAATAACTCTTTATCCACTATTCTGTAAATAATTCCAATAAACTTATGATTGTCACCAAGTTAGATTTTGGTAAAATCATTACTTCCATCTGTCATTTGTTCTGCATTTGGATTTAAATAGTGAACTATTCACATTTTCCAGAGAAACAACCCCCAACAGTTATCAATCAGCACATGGCATTTTTATAGTTAGGAAAACTTTAAATTAGTCATTCAATGTAAAATAGAAAAGCACTGTCAGACAGGATTTTGTTGCCTTATTGAGAGACAGCCTGCTAAATTTTAGATAGATTTCTATAACTGTTGTAAGGGAGAAATTTTTATGGTGCAAGTATAAGTTTGAATCCAAATTATAGCAATTAAGGGTTTTATTCCTGGGAGTGAATGGATCGTTTTATTTGGAGTGAGAATGTGTTTTAACTTGTAAAATATAGTTGTTGAAAATAAACAATGCAAAATAAAACCTTTAAAGATAATAAAAACAGAACACACAGAAGATTTCTGGCAGGAAAAAAAATAATAAAGTATGTTTAATTTACATCCAGCTACAAATCATTTCTGTGAGAACTATCCAATCACACAATGGAGCCTCACCTACTAATGCTTTCAATAGGCAAGTGAAGATATAAATTATTGAGATGTTGTAATGATTCCATCAAAATATTTTCTAATGATGAATCTGTGGTAGCATTTAGAAGAAATGGAACATTATAGAAACCAAGGCTTATTCATTACTGAATTGTCAGTTGCTTTGGGATTTTTTTTTTACTGAAGGTAAAAGAACATCTTAAAAGTGCTTTTATGTAAACTCAATCTTATATTGTACTAAATTAATACAAAATTCAATAAAAAGCGAGTTGCCTTTTGAATCATTGCTAATTATATCTATACTTTTTTCCTCGAATACGACTGTTACACCAAAGTTTAGGAAAACAGCTATAGTTACCCAGTTATCAATAATATATTAATTGACTAATTAATTTTGCTTTTTGATGAAGTATCTCTCACATGGCCCTACTAACTCCCACACCCTATAGAGGGAAGTCTGTTTTGTGTGTGTGTGTGTGTGTGTGTGTGTGTGTGTGTGTGTGTGTGTGTGTTGTAAATCACTTTATTCACCCATCATCTTTCAATGAAATAAGAAAGCTTTTGCTTAAAGCCCACTAATGAAGGAGTACATCCCCTGCTTATCCTTCTGGGTTTGTGAGACCTTGCTCAGGAGGATATTCCCCAAATCCATCCATTTGCCTACAAATTCTGTTTTTTAATTCTTGATTTTCATGCATTTTTTCTCTGAGTGCTAGGATTACCAGCCATGACAAACTGCTGCTAAAATATCATTTATATGATTGCGTTTGTCATCTGTATTTAGTTGAGTATTTAAATTTAAACATCTAAAGTCCTCTACATTTAGAAACTGTGCTCTGCTTGAAAGAAGGTGTTTCTTGAAAGACAAAGGCTGTTTATGGTAGTTTCAAATACACATTTCCAAATCCAGGCTTTATTTTGACTGTATTTGTGTGATGTTGAGATGGAACCCAGAGCCTTGTACATACTAAGCAACTAAGCTGCATCCCCAGTCTCCAAGAAAATCAGGCCTATTTACTTTAAAAGTAAACACAAACTTGATTTAAAGCACTTATACATTATTTAAAAGGATTACTCATGGAGGAATCAGTGCCTTTAGAGTCAGCTTAAGGCACAATTACAGATTTTGTGTTAATTATTCATATAAATTCAATGCTTGAGTTGCATAGAAATAAATTATGTTTTTATTTGAAACTGTTTTGCATATTCCTTTAAAATGATTCCAATCATGTAGATTAGATTTTTTTCCCTGAAATTCTGCCAGTTGTCATATAATCTTGAGGAGCTTTATGTCATCAAAAGTAGTCTCACTCCTATTTCTTCTTATGCCTCAAATTCACCTTGCTTTTTTAAAATTTCTTCTGAGACACAAGGCTGAGACAAATCATATATCTAGAAACTTTTAAAGAAAAGAAACCAATAATTATCAACAAAATTCCCTACAACATCAAAAACTTAACAGATATAACAGGGTCTATTATATTGGAGTGCAATTAGTCTCAAACAAAATTTGCTAGATACCATAGTCACTTTTTACTTTCTTTGTTTCATTATAACTTTTTTCAATTTTTTTTTTTTTTGCTAAGTCCAGACTCTCTTTTCTAATTGGCAAGAACGAGTCTTGTCAATAAAGATTTACTAATCTCAAAGAGCAACTGCTCCAAATTGCCTCCTTTAGTAAATAAATTACATTCAATACAAAATCAAGATCTCAAAAACATAACCATGATGATTTCCCTAAATCATTTAGATAAGTAAGTAAACATCTTTTATTTCAAACATAGGCTTTGAACTTTCTTCAAAGGTTGTAAAACAATTTTAAGAGTGGTCAAATGTCCTTCCTTATTATCAGAAAGGATAAAGACAAATTCACAGATTTAAAAAAAACTGTTTGAAATAAAAAGAAAATTAACACCCCAACCCTGTAGTTTTTGTTTCAATAGATGTTCTTCGAAGTTAATTAATGTGTGAATTATTGAATGTGAATTTTATTAACTTACTGCTTTTGCTATTATAAATTTATAAAATAAGATGCAGCAAGTTATTCCTAAATGATATTAACAATACTTATCATGATTATTCAATTCACAAAGAAGGCAATGAAATTGCTAAAAATTAAATTTTATGGGTCATTGAACTTTCCAAAGAATGTTTTTAAATTAAGACCTGGGCCTGAAATGTGCAAATAAATCATTAATATGAAATAAGGGACACTATGAAAAAATTAATTCTTTTACCTTCAGACTTTTCATTCTAAATAATATATAAAGAGTTTGATTGAATAAGAGTTTAAAATATAACTTATTGTGAACTTATAAAAATGAGTTTTAAATAAATAAATTAAAAAACACATGAACATTTTTTAAAACAAGCTGTTTGGAAATACTGAATATTATTTTTTTATATCAGTCTCTGTCAACTTCAATAGTAAATTATGTATAGCTATTAATTCTGTGAAAAATGAGACAGATTTAAATCTCTGATGAACTCTAATGTATTATGCTATATCATACTTTCAACCAAATTATAATTAGATTATAGTTTGTATAGAAAGTTATGTAGTTTACCTAAAGTTAAACAAATTAAAATGTCTCTAGGTATCAACAAAATAATGAACGTGTCAGCCTCATCTATGGCTGTATATGAAGTGCCTGTAGTTTCACCAGAGCTAGTAGGGCTTAGATGGCCACAACATATTTTCTGAATGAATAAAAACTATTCTTCAATAGGTTTCTTCGTTTCCTTTAGGGACACTGTCTCATTTATTTTCACCATGGAGTAATGATTTTTTAACAATATCTATTGCAGGTAGCCATGCTCAGTTGCATGATGCATACTACATTTCTGCAATTCACTGCAAGCTTTCTTGCACCTGGTATTCTGCACAGCATTGAAGTTTACCTCTCAGTGTTAAACAGAATTGATCACTTGATTGTTTTTGCAAAAGACCCAAGCTGTTAGATGAAGATGACTTTGGGGATGCTATTAGCTTAGCAGGTGAAAAAAATCATCCATTTATTTAGTACAGGTTCTTACTGATAGTTACAGCCACTCTAGGGACACCCACTAATGAGGCAAACTGTCTAGTTTGTGCCAAAAATGATTCATACCTATGAAGTTATTGCATTGTTTACAAAGGAAGAATGAGGATTGTACTGAAAGTATCACAACAAAGAAATTCATGCTCTCTATTGGATGAAAGACACAGCATGGTGCATTATAATTACAATATTGGGAAAACAACCCAAAGGGTACATCTGATTTATGGAAGGGATTTTAGCAGTGCTCCCTACACTGATAGTGATCTACTAGGACCAGTGCAAGCATCATAGAAATACTTAGGGGTAGACCTTGGCTAGGAAGAAAGGGTGTAGATCAACAGAGAGTTAAGAGTGAGAAGAAAATTAGTATTTCTGTTTGCTTAATTACCTTTCCCCTTATGCAATTAACTATATTATCTGAAATTATGTTCTGGGTAACTAATTCATTTTGTTTCTTTTGAAGTGTTATACATTACCTTTTAAATCAATTTTGTCACTTAAGATATTGATCCATATAGCTTAAAATAAATAATGCAGAATAAACTTAACAAATGTATAATCTTATCATGTTCATATTTGAACTGAAGAGAGACAAACATTTCCTTTCTAACAGCCACTTATAAATAAAACAAAGGGAAAAATATTTAGAACAACAAAAATATCTTAAAAACTAAAAAAATGCTATGTGTTTAACCAAATTCAATGAATATTTGATTAAAATTTCAAATTAATTATTAAATTTTATTTTGATCAAATCTGCAAAACATTTGAAAATTTACTATGCACAAAGTATTCTTCTAATCTACAGAGGATTCTGATTAGACAATGGAGTAGAATCAGAATATGTCTTCCCATCTACAAAACAACTGCTCTCTAAAAATATATTGTCATCCTTGAAAACATATGTATTATACAAGGAATATTATGTGAATTGAGCAGGTTATATTATATGTGAGGAGTTTCTCCACATAATTCCTAAAACCCTTAAATAAATATATTACACACACAATAAAATCCATCACATACATATGTGTTTTAGTTATTTTTCTACTGCTATGATACAACATTATAATACTGTCAACTTATAAAGGAAGTATTTAATTTGGAGATTGTGTTTCAAGAGTGTTAAAATCTATGACTGTCATGGATGAGCATGGCATCAGGCATGACACTGAACTATAGTGCAGAGATTACACACAAGCCCAAAATCAGAAAAAAATACATGTAGTAAGTGGTAATTTAGATGGTAATCCTACCCCCAGCGACACACTTCCTCCAACAAGGCCACACTGCCTTATCCATTTCAAATAGTTCCACCACCGGGGGACTAAACATTCAAGTATATGATCCTAGAGGACTCTTCTCATTGAAGCCACCACAGTTTGTAATCCTACACAAAAATTGAAAATTCATTCTTGCACATTTCTAGTAATAATTTGTTTATTCCTGTGCTTCAAAATTATCCTTTCCCTCAGTCTTCTGTCTTTTCTCCATAACTTCATTTTTGGCACTTCTTTAATCAGACATTATTACATCTTCCTCCAATTTATTTCTTTTATTTCTGTTTGCACAATGTCATTTATAATGCTTTATTATTATGAATGCTTGTGGGACTGATAGTGATATGTGGTTTTCATTTATGACACAGATTATGTACTCACTTAGTTTTACTCTCTCTTTTTTGACAAGAACAAATTTGTTCATTTTGTTGAATATTAAGTTTTTATTTGTTTATTACAATATTTGAGACTTTTTTCCTACTTCTTTACTACTCCAGGCATTATTATCTTTGTCTCTTGCCTTTATTGGGTTTATCTTCATTTATGTTCTATTTTGGATCTGCTGATTGTATTTTAATTATAACTAGTTTTCTAATAATTGGTAATTACCCTTACATTTCTGCTTTGTGCTATTTAAGGTTTAGTTAACACATTGCTATTTAATTTTCACATTTTAGTATTGTTCTTTTATAATTTAATCCTTGTTATTCAGATAACATCAGCCACTTTATTATTCATTTCTACTCCAGTCATATGTTTTACAATTTCTTCAAGGCCCAATGCATGGCTTGTTTTCTTTTCCCAATTGTAGGAATTTTCTTTAGTTTTGTTGACATTATGATGTGTTAAGGTTTTGTTCTTATTTATTATATTGGTGTACATTAATTCTCTTGCAAATTTGTGTTGTTCACCAAATGAATACTTTTTTGTTTTTTAATTTCCATTTTCTCTCTTTTCTGACTGAGACTTCAAACTCAAATATATATTTTATACACTTCTGGTTCTCAAGTTACTATCTACTATTAAAAATTATTTTTCTATTTATGTGTGTTTTGCCTGCATACACGTCTGGGAACCATGTAAATGCAGTGCTCATGGAGGCCAGAAGAGGGCATTAGATTCTCTGGAAGTATAGTTACAGAGATTTGTAGTTTCCAGGAGTGTGTTAGGAATCAAACTGCGGTCTTTGGGAACAGTAGAAGTACTTTTAACCCCTGAACCATCTCTCCAGCCCCTCCTATATATAACAAAAGTCTTTCTCTAATTGAAATAATATCAGCAAGATCTTTTGTTCAATTCATTGATTCATCTATAATTCCTCATTTACTGTCAAGTCTCATCAATCATTCACCATGTTCTTCAGTAAAGATGAAATAGAATACTAGGCAGTTGTGCTATTTTGTGTGACTTCTTCTAGCCAGTCATCTTATATGACTCTGCAGTACATGGTAATAATAATAGTTATTTTTATTATTTCTCTCAAAGTTGATTTGTCTTTACTTGTAACAATAAACCAATGTAAGAAGGAATAATTGCTAATTGCATCAGACTGATAATGATTAATACCTTCTTCTTTTAGTTTATATCCTGAGCAGCCTTATCTCCCATGTATTATGAATTAAAAAATAGAGAATTTCAGTTTATTCACTATAGGTTAACATTCTTTTTAGGAAAAACTTAAGGAACGTGTTTCATAAATAAACACCTTACAGTAATTATGCGAATTCTTTTTCTAATCCTAGAGTATCTATTTTAATTAGTCCCAACATCTGTCTTTCCATGAAAATTTAAACTCATTAGAACAAATTGCTTCTGTTTGTTGTTGAAAAGGCTATGTCATGTCAGGAATGAAAGAAATGGTTTTGTACAGCCTTATTTCTACTAATAATTTGTCTCACTGTATGTTTTGACAAAAATTTAGAATTATGCGCTTAAGAAGTGAATAAAAGGGAAATTGCAGTCAGGATGTAAGCTAAATAAATAAAAATTTAATTAATAATAAGACAAAACCTTCAATATTCTCCCTAAATTGACAATAGTTGAAATACATACTCTTGGGTTGCTAATAATAACTGTCCCATTAAAGACAAATGGCAGCATATCAAAAATAATGGAACCATTGGGAGTTAAAGATTATATCCATATTGCTGAGAATTTGGGGTTTTTTTGGGGGGAGGAGTGGTATGT
The DNA here is from genome assembly GCA_004025045.1 of Sigmodon hispidus. Lineage (NCBI taxonomy): Eukaryota > Metazoa > Chordata > Mammalia > Rodentia > Cricetidae > Sigmodon > Sigmodon hispidus. Next base: position 10,404 of record PVIH01008668.1, read on the forward strand.
TTAGCCACTCTTTTATTGCACTAAGTTCCATGAACTGAGTCACCTATTAGTTGACCAGAGTCTATTTTGAAATTTGAAATCACTGTGTGAGAGCTATGAGCACATGCCAAATGAGTTTTTCCAACCCATTCCCACTGTAGCCACTAACATCTTTCAATCAACAAATTGCACTCTGGCATGAACAGAAGGATGGATGTCTGCCACATTTTTTTGGTTCCTAGTAAAAGAGCTATAAACATATGCAGTATGTTGTTCAGTTTTAGTGCTCAGGGGTGGCAGGTTTAATTGTACTAAAATGCCAAAAACTAGATGGCAATTTGAAGAGCAAATAGGCTCAGCAGGGGATGCACAATGTCATTTTGCAGGATTTACATCCCAGGTTGGATTTCTACAGCATCTCATATTTTATCCTATAGATTGCCTTTGCCTTCCTGTTATTAACCTTGACTAATTAAAGCATATTATCATGAAAAAACACAGATTAGATGTTTTTCTTTAGTGTCACAAACATAACCACAGAGCACTAGAAAAAAATAGCATGATTTTGATGTGATCATGAGACACATTTTATCCTGTTGATAGCTGATCAGAAATGGGACAGGTTGCATTGAAATTGAGCAAGTTCTCTATTATACAAGTGTTCAAGCTGTATTGTAGCCATCTGATCAGTGTGCTATAATAAAAAAATTGAAGCAAATGATGGAGTGGTTAGATTATGCTGATATGTCCATTACAGTGTTCTTGAAAATATACATAAAGCAAACAAAATATATCGCTGAAACATTAAGAAAAATACTTACAGGTAGTTTTATTATTATTATTATTATATTACTATTATTATTACCATTACCTTAGTAGTTTACTTAAAATGTTATATTTGTAAAATGTCCCAAAATTGAAATCTATAAGAAAAATATTCATAGTAAAAATGCAAAGGACAGATCTCTTAAATTATACTATATTGTATCTATATGTAGTTACTTATTATATATAGGATTAAACCTTAAGCAGCAAAATACTTATATCTGATTTGTGAATCCATTGAGATATTATATAGAAAATGTTATTCTCAAGAATGGATATTCTTTTTGAGAACAACCTGTCATAGTACCAGAAGATGCCATGAAAGTTTCCAAAGGAGGGACATAACCAGCAATGAAATCTATGAACAAATCTATAGCAAAATATCCAAACGTTTATAATGGTGATATGCCTGCCTTGGAAACCAGCACCTCTCTAATAGGACTTAAAGCCTACTCAACAATATAGAAATCATTACTGGTACTGAAAACCTGGAATACTGAGGCTTTTGAGGTCATAGATTTTAGAGGAGAGCCTACAAAAGCTGCTTGCATAAATTTCTAACTAAATTCTAAATATTTATTATTATTATAATGAATGAGTGTCTATTTTATCTATTATCAAGAAAAAGATGTCTTTGCAACAGATGAAAACCATTACTAAAACTCACAACAGGTCAAAAAATTCACAGATAAGGGATTTTAGTCCTAACTGATATATCTACAACAGGACTTCTGATCCTAAGGCACAGGGATCAGTGTGTATGTGTGTGTGTGTGTGTGTGTGTGTATGAGTATGTGTAAAATATTTTTTAGTGCCAGAGGAACAGGAAATTTATTGTGAGATTATGTCTCCTGGCAAGGGCAGCTATACCCGTGAAGTCTCATTAATATGATTACCTAAATTAGACATGATAACATCACAAAGTTATCATACCATAAATATGATAACAGGGAATGAAAAAGGAAGAAGGAAAATCATGAAATTTTTTAACTTCAAAAATTAAAAAAAGTAGATGTAAGCAAAAACCCAATATATGGGTGAATGGCTCAAAACTTCCTCTAGGCTTCATACAACCACTGCAATCATGAACCTCTATCGACTGCAGGTACAGTATCAGGTTGTTCCTGTCAACTCTCAGTTATGGAAGAGTGAGAGGCACACAGGGTCCTATCATCACTGCCAAACTAATGGTTCATGATTGATTCTGGCAGAGAATGAGTCATTGTCTTCAGTTGTGTATCCACTGCAAAGCTCACTGGGATTTAGTGGTTAGTTACAAACCTATGGTCACACAAGTCCCTGTTTAAACTTAGTGTGCCACAACACCAAATGGGTTGATATAAGTGTGAAAAAAAGATTTATAAGAAAGAATGATGGGGTAGATAGAGGAATATGGCAGAGGGGCAAGAGGGAGCGTGGTTAGTATGTATTATGTACATATGCAAAATTATCAAAGTAAAATTTTGTTAATAAAAATTAAAATAGGGGTAAGATACATTTCATAACAAACACACATGTAAACCACATTGTCTTTGAGGTCCTAATCTGTGAGAATAGGGTATATAATAATAGAAATATTAAAATTTTTAAATATTAAAATATGACTTTTATTTATTCTTTTCTATACTTTTCTATATACTTGAACTTCTTGATATGTCATCATTTTCATCTCACACTGTTCCACTGTTCAAAGTTGTCTACTGTTTTTCTTGCTCTTCACATGTATATGTCTATTCATCAATGAATTCTTTTCTTAGTTATCTATCTCAGGATATTTTCTTGCATTAATATATGAAGGCATAAGCTCACAAAGTTACTTTGAGAATGAGACTCTCTTTTAAAAAATTAATCTTATGGTATCATCAAAGCAAGCTTAAGCTTTTGAGTTATAGAATCAATGCTATATATATATGTAAATATTAAATTATATATAAAACACAGAATTATAAAATATACATAATTCAATATATTAAAATGTAAAGGAAAATATTAATATTTTTGTTTGAAAGTACAAGCATAACACCATTCCAATATAAACATCTATTGAAGACTGTGTTTTTAGTTGATTTTCTTTTATCTTATTCCACTCTCTCTTTTCACACAGAAATTTTAGCCGATCCAACTAGTTTTAATGCCATGTACCGTGCTAGTTGCTGCTGGTTACCATGCTAACATGGCAGGTTTCCTCTATTCTGTCAGTAGTCATGTCTTTACTAGTGGACCAAAGTCTTTTACACTCTAGCAAAAACAAACAGGCTAAACCTTGAAGTTTATGTCTCTTGCCAGTAATGACGTGACCAAAAAATTGGTTTAAGATTTCTGGAAAAATTTTCATACTTTAAAAGAACTAGAAGTAAAGTATTATAGGATGAATTTTACACCCCACATGCATATGTTGATTTCCCCATGCCCAATGCACTTGCATTTAGATATAAGGCAATAAACATTGAGAAAGATCAGAAGGTGGGGCCCTGGTCAAATCATCAGGTATCTTTATAAGAAAAGGAAGAGATGTTGTACTTTCCATGGATAAGGTCTTCTGAGAACTCAAGGAGAAAGCTACTTTCTCTATTTGGAAAGAGATGCCTTGCCAAAAACCAAATTTGCTGACACCTTGTTAGAGGTTGTGCAGCAGGTAGGACAGGGAGAAACAGAATTGTGTTGTTTAAGCAATTCAAGTGCTGGTGTTTGCTCTGGTAGAGCTAGCAAATAAACTTGAAAGTAGAGTGCACACATCTCCTCCAGGACTCTGGATGAAATGGGCTGAGCCAATGAGAGGAGCCCCTATGTTTTCCTAAAATTTCCAAAGGGACAGCCTGAGGGGCAAATCAAAGCAGGAAGGGGTGGGTTAATGAAGGAATGTGGACTGATGATTATATTGAGCCTCTGTCCCTACACCCTTCATTTTATTACTTCTTAGGTAGGTTCTTACAGCTCATGTCCCAAGTGACAGAATTCTAAGTAAGTTGGTTCTTAGGGGCAAAGTCATCAGGGACTTTATCTGTACAAAAGATTTTGGTCTTGCCTGCCTGCTTGACTGCTTTTCCTGCTGGAAAACTCCTTTCAATATATTTTTTTCTTTTTCTTTTTTATTGTTTTATGAAAATCAATATCAAACATTATATAAAACAGCAAAACATTCAGAATAGATAAAAAACCCATACAGTAATACAACTTCTCTTTTCTCTAAAATACATGAAACATAAAAAAATAATTCTTTGTGCCATGTTTGATAAAGGAGGGGGAAGGGAGTTTGAACAAGGGTGTACATGGATAAAAATAAGACTTTATTCATAATTTAAGAAAATGATTTAAAAAAGAATCTTATCCAGAAGTAGCAGTACTTCTTAGTAAGCTATAAGTGGCCTCATAATTTGTTTTTTATTTTAAAATTTCTTTCAGGAAAACATGTAGGTCATCATTATTTAACATAGACCTCAAACTGTGTGACAAGGCAGCTGGGATCAGCCTGCCTGTGACTTTTCTTGGTAGAAAGGAGCTTTTGTTCTTAAATAGCTCAATAGGAGTGAGGCAGTTGAGAACTTTGTTACATGTTATGAACTTCTGTGGCATTACTGAAGGACATATATCTTCTTCAAAGGCCTTGACACTTCCTTCAGAATATGGGCTGCCTTTGGTGGACCAGGGTCATGAGCTGTCAGTCATGAGCTGTTGTGATCCCAAGAAACTGTGATCTCCTGCTGATCTCTATAATATGTGTTGTTTCTGCTAGAATTCTATAGCTTAGGGGCTGAGAAATATAGGTTTGAATTTGTCCTATATCATGAAAAAAGTTCTATTAGTGTATAGCTCTAATGATTATATGATAAGATAGATATCACTTTGCAAAATTCTCAGGGAATTTGCCTGAGGTCAGTACAGGAAGCAGAAGAGTCAAGGTGTAAACTCAGATTACCCTGACACCAAAACCCACATTGTTAAATACCTCAAGCTATTATTACATAAAATACTGCACTATAGATGAAATGTTAAAATGCTATTGATTTTTTTTCTCCAGAATGAGGTGAAAAGGACTGTAAAGAGAGATTGAATAGGAGAGAAGAGAAAGGAGCCAGAGGGGCAGAGTAAGCAGCAGGCAATTGCAGATTTTGATTAAGCCCTTGACCTTGGAGAGATTGAGTCATAGATTTGCTGAAATGTTAGAGCTATGTTTGTGTCTGTTGTTTGTCTAAGGAACTTGTTATTTCCCACAGTACAGCACTCTAGTCTATCCCTTCCATCCATCTGATTTTGACAGGACTACCCATCATATTCTTCATTCCACCAGCTAAATGACTGAGATATGAGTGAATATGATAATCAATCTTAGACAATGAGAAATGACTAACTTGCTGAAGAAGGTGAGTATAAGCCCTCTCATTTTCTTGAGAGTAAGATTATTTTAGACTCAGTCAGTAGATAGCCATGTTCCCGATTGAACTGCAGAATTCCTGAGTATAAAGAAGGTAATCAGGACACATTGCTGGTCGCAATATAGTGCTTATTCTAAACTCTGAGGTCTCCGGTAATGACTCATTTCTCATTGTAAATATTTTGGTAGCATGAGATGCTCAATAATTCTTGTCCACTTTACTCACACCTCATGTTTGTAAATTTGCAATTGAAAGGATACTGAGTTTAGTTTACCTCAGTACTTGCACCATAAATCATAATTTTCTAAATGATATAACAAATCACAATGTAGAAAACAAAGACATAGGGAGGTAAGTTCTTTGAAGCTTGTTAACAGTAATGTGCAAATTCATGTATAATGGAGCTGGCAGCATCTGAGTGTCAGAAATTGAGGGATGGCTAATTTGTGTAATACTTGAAATCTGATACCCTTAGATAAGAACATAGTTGACCTAGTTTGGTGTTCAAGAATGGGCAATACAGATACTGAATGAATAAAAATGACAAATGAATGAAAATACACTCATCAGACTAGACAATCAGGGAGGATTTGGAGTAAGGTTGCATTTTTCTAACCCCACATGTGCAAAATGTTTATCTTAGCCACTGTAAACACTAGGCTTGAGGAAGAACAGACAATGTATATGGTTTGGGCCAGTTTTAATTACATCCTACAATAAAGCAACACTGTGATATAACAGGGTTTGAGTTCTTCATGGAACAAGAGACAACTTCAAGTGAACAAGTGGACTTGTACCATGTTATGGGTTATAAAGGTAGAGGACTCTATAAGAGAAAATTTCAAAGCCCAATAAATTTGTTTGTTTAAAATATCTATTATCTACACAGATGATATTATCCTATTTCTTGTCTCTTAGTTTTACTTTAAACTCAAAGCCAAAGAGATGTATGATATCCTTACTAAGAACTCTGAGAGTTACCTAAAATTATCGTAGTTCACATAGAAGTTTTCATTTATGAACATTCCCAAATGTAAGAAATGGTTATCCCATCTACCTTGTGGAATTCTAAAGAAAAATATTTTTCTATTTTCTGTAATTTGACTTTTATTCCAATCATTCTTGATTCCTTAGAATTATTAAGTTTTCACAAGGTCTTCCAAAATGAGGATGACATTCACACATGAGAAAACAAAGCACCCTCAAAGGTCTCAGAGTGACATGATAAATACTGATGATAAAATATGACTGCTGGGATATATTTAGTAACTTGTCAATTTATAATTACATTTTTACCTTATTTTAAGAACATCTAATCTTATTAACATTATGGTTATTATCATATTAGAGGGAAATTGGTATATATGTTGATGGTAGACTCATTTCTTCAGTTATAGCTTGAGACAAATAGGTACCAACATTCCTTGGAATCAGCCCTCATCCATTTTTTTATCACAGGTGTGGAAATTTATTGTACACATGTGCAGTGTTTATGATCTAACTATTGTTATTTTATATACATACATATATAAAATATACATGTGTATATTATATGCACATATATATGGTAATGGTGTCATGTTTCTTCAAATTGTTTCCTGTGTAAACTTTGATATAATAAAAATAAAGTTATTTAAAATATTTCAGTGTTTCACTTGGTGATACAGGGAACAAGATTAAGAAGGAAATCAAGGAATGTATTAAGTGTGTCATGCCAAGGGAAATTTGGCATTCTTTCCTATAGAGATCATTTGTGGCTAATAACTTTTAAAGTCATTCAAGTGTTTAAATACATAGTAAGTGAGCAATGACTTCTAAAAAAATACTTCAGAGCTATTTGGGGGGTTTATCATTTGCTCATAAAGGTACAGCTTTTAAAATATGTAATACTAATGAAATGAAGCAGACTACTTACTAGTCAAATACCCTGCTATGGACACTATGTACAGATCTGTGTACCTCAAATTCTGTCTTCAAATTGTCAAGTTCTGCTCCAACATTCAGCAAAATGATATTTAGAAAGAATTTCATAAAGGAGGAGTTCTTTCATGTAATTAGTGTCCCTAAAAGAGGTTAGAAATGCTTTACTTCATCTCTCTCCAAAAGATACAGGATAGAATTAGCATCAGCAAGTCAGAAAGAGAGATCCCATCAAGAATGTTATCTTTCAGTGCCTTGCTCTTGAACTTCCCAATGCCCATATCTGTATGAAATAATTTTTGCTGTTTAAGTCACATCATCTTTGGTATTTAGTTATAACAGCAAAGTTCTTACAGAAATTCTTAATGAGATAGAAAATACTTTTATAACAACAAAAATGTCACAGAAGCTTTAGACCTGGATAGAGTAGAATGGGGATTTTGAGATACGTTACATCAATAGCTTATACTGATGTGAAGAGACATGATTCATAGGGGTAAGAAGAGATCAGAATGAAAATGTTCTGACAGTTCAGATTATACCTTGGTGTGTACTAGCAAATGAGGGCCCTCATTACATATTCAATGTTAGACAGCAAAAGGGTGGAAGAAACTGTGGTGATGCATTGTTGTAAATATATCTCTTATATTCTAATAAGGTGGAATTTTGCTGAGCTTCACAGACAGCACTCCTTGAGGTCACTAGAAATTAATACTGAAACCCTTGTCTATACGTACCCTGTTCATTTAATCTGTCTTTAAGAAAAAAACAGTGTAAAAATCAACCTTACTTGCCTTGTGTTTTCCACATATTCAAAGCATGCCCAAGCTGCAAACCACAACCACTGAACAGCTTGGGATCAGAAACACTTTGGACTGACACCTTGGATCCCACTCCCCCTAGAGGAACACCTGACTCAGTCTTGAAGTTGGGGGGAGAAAACTAGATCTGCCAGGAGTGGAGGCTGAACTAAGCAATATTGGGACAGTGGGACCTTGGGACCACCTGCTGCCTGCCCAGGGAGGGGATGGGGAGTTGTGGAGAAGAGAGAATGATGTGATGTGGTGGGAGGGGGAAGGGACATTGAATAAGGATATACAAGGATAGGAAGTGTGACTTCTTTGTTCATAATAATAAAATTAAAAAAAACCCTACCTTATTATATAGCTGTAATCATAAACTGTACACTTGCTGATGACCCATGAGTAATGCATGTATGTATACATGTTATGGTAATTAATTCTAGAAACAGAAAATAAATAGAAAACAACCTTATAAAATAAATATCTGCAATAAATGTTGACATTTTAAGGATATTGCTTGATAGATTTTGCTTGAGGAAGTTGGGATCAGTTAACAGCCAATGGCTTAACCCATTATATATATAAAAAGAACTATTAAAGATTTCTGTAACAGACTAGCATTACAGATGTTTGTAAGCCATCATGTGGGTGCTGGGAACTGAACCCATATTCTCTTGAAGAGCATCTAGTGCTTTACTGCTGAGTCATTTCCTCAGGCCCTATTTTCCTTAAAAACAGATTGGCTTACATAGTTTAGAATTTTAAATTATTGTCACCATAACATATATGCTTCTGTATGTATTGTATAATTACTTCAAGATTAAACAATGATACTTATATGAAACATTGTTTTTGTTGCTGAGTAACATTTTTTGCGGATCAACTGTTTGCTTAATCCATTAATTTTTTAAGAAAAATTTCTTTACAGATTATACATATTACAAATAATGATGCTGTGTTTCAGATTTGAGCTTTTAATATGTCTATAGATTTTAATCTTTTGTGTTAATAACTTAAATTTTAACATCAGTATTATAGATGAATATTTTAAGAAGAGTTTGGGCAATGCCAACTATGATGTGTTTGCTCCCTATTGCATTCTCACCAGCAGTATGTGAAAGTGGCTGTTTCTGTTTTCCCTAGTACTCCATATGACCATTCCTTTAAGATTTTACTCTACTTAGTATATTGTGACATTTTGCTAGATTTACTTACGTATTTCAAAATAAAACACTTGTTTTATGTGCTTAATTGCCACTTGTAACTTTCTAATAAAAATGTTATTTTTTATTAGATGTTCACATAAAAAAGATTTCTGTAACATATTTCTCATTCCTTCCCCATGAGATGCTTTCTTTGATGTTCAGATAAACACAGAGCAAAAAATTTTTTATTAGGGATACACAGTCACAGAAAAGAGGACAAAAATCACAAGTTAGTATTCAGAAAGGCACAATTTTATACAAAAGATAGGTAGAGAATGACAGAATAGAGGGAGACAGAGGAGAGAAGAGAGAGAGAGAGAGAGAGAGAGAGAGAGAGAGAGAGAGAGAGAGAGAGAGAGAGAGAATTCAAATGTTTCATTTGGTTTTGGTTAAATTGTACCAAGAAGCAATGCTTTGTAATGTCCTTCATTTAATGTAATATTTACATTTCAGGTATTTGGAGGCTATTATTGAGTTCAAACTGACACAAGAAACATGTCCTCACATGGTGGAAAATAAGAGAGTAGTCAAACTTTGTGTTAGCTTTTAATGGTTTGGATCTTATTAACAAGAATAAATTGGCTCCTTGAAAACTTACCTCTGAAAATACTATAAGATGAGTATTGTCTCAATTTAAGAAGAAAAGAGAAATAAACAGTATTCTTGTGAAGTCTCATGCACGAATGTTGTGGAATATTTGTACACTGTGTGAAGATGTGTTTTTGTGATTGGTGTATTAAAGAGCTAAATGGCCAATAGCTAGGCAGGAAGTATAGAGAGAACTTCTGGAGGATTCTGGGAAGAAGAAAGGTGGAGACGCCAGGAGATGCAGGGCAAGCTGGATGTACAGAAGAGAGGTAACAGCCTGAAACCACATGGCAGAATGTAGATTAATAGAACTGGGTTAATTTAGGTTATAGGAATTAGTTAGAAGCAAGCCTAAGTTATACCCTGAGCTTTTGTTATTAATAAATCTTTGTGTCATCATATGGGAGATGGTGGAATAGAGAAAAAGACTTACTACACTAGTAGAAAAAGGAAGAAAAGACATTTTGGTTAAAGATGGTAAGGAACTTGGGCTTTACCATGTTCATTTGCATTGTGTGATTGGAGGGAGAACTTTTGATGAATGAAACTGAAGCTTAGCTAAGACTTCTAACCACGGTGTTGAAGATGTGTTCCTCCTATATTCCTGCAATAAGATGCAAAGGGAAAGCTGACAACAAAACTACTAACTCAAACGAACCAGAATGTGATATCTGAAGAATTATAAGTCTATTATTTCTGCCAAAACCCAAAACAAAACCAGGGTAACTTATTTCAAAGGAAACAGAAAGATGTGGCTAACAAAAAAGTTCATAAAGATCATAAATGAAGCTTAAAACTTATTTTTGGATTTCAGTAATATCCAGGAATAAAGAAGGCATTAGAGCTGCCAAGATGCTGCCAGTTTGGAGTAAATTTTTGGATTTCTTAAGACAAGCTACACTAATTATTTAGCTGTGAATTTATGTGTACTATTCTTCAAATAAAGTAAAAGGATTCTAAAAAACAATTTCTGAAGTCATTGGAAAACTCAGTTCAGAACACAGGCTTAAAGTATGTGTGCCCAGGGAAGGCAGAGGCTGCTTCTACTTCATTGTCAAAGGATATGATTATTAAACAAATACAGAACATTGATGGTGTGAGTAAGGCTCCACAGAGTCAAAGCAAGGACTGTTCAACTAAGCCATGAGGTAATATTGGGATTCTGAGAATTTAACACCAAACTAAAGAGGATCAGTCTGTATATGGCCTTATGCTCTGAAGGAATTGGCTGTACTAGGTTTTGGAAATAATACACACATTATTTAGTGTGTGCATAGGGTACCACAGCTTATGAGCAGAGGTCAGAGAACAACTTGGAGGAGAGCAGTGGGTTGTCTGCTTTCATTCTGTACATCCTAGAAACCAAACTCAGGATTCAGCAGGTGCCTTCAGCAGCTCAGTCATCCTGCTAGGATTTGGATTTCTGTTGAATCACTCTTCCTTCTTGTATCTCTCTTTCAAAAAATAAATACCTAGTCAATACCTGCACGTATGTCCCTCTATTATCTTTTGTTCTTTTTGCGTAACTAATGAGATATTTTACTATCAAAGAATTATACCTTGAATCTTATTTTTTATTTAGATGGTATTAAGATAAGATTTGCACTTTAGAGTTTAGAGCTTATAGACAAGGACCTTAATGCTTGCAGAATCCTTTGTTAGAATAATTCTATTTTGATATTAGAAGTTTTTAGAAACAAGGCATGAATTGCTATGAAATGAGCTTATTCTTACAAATAGTCATATACAGATAAATGAGTCCTAGCTTCCAAGGTGATGGTGTCAGTGGAACTGCTGGAAGCTGATGAAGTCCTAGAATGTCATCTTTTTAATGTGATTAGGAAGAGAAAGAGAAGAGGCCACAAGACCACACTGTGGTTGCTCTTAAATTTTCCTTTACTTTTCTGTCCTCTCCTCTGCCCTCTATCTCCCTTTACCTGTTACCTCTTTGTTCCCAGTGTTATATTACAGGGAGAAGGGAGCAATTTGCTGCATATGTAATGGGATCTTATCAATATCTACAACAGTTATCATTGTGATCTTAGATTTTTCTATAATCCAGAACTATGAGAAGTTAATGTTGAGTCTGTGAGACACTCAATGTTCCAAATGCAAGTGATACTCACCTACATACTATTTGAAGAGATAGATTGCATAATTGACTATAAAACAATCTAAACAGTTTCAAGAAAACTGAGGGCATTCCTAGTACTTTCGCTATTATAGTGGGATCAAATGGTAAACCATTAAGCCAATAAAAATATAAAAATAAAAAAATAAGATAAGCCAATGCTGTTTCTTTGAAAAGAAGTTAATAAAATTACATACAGTTGACTTCTTAGGAAAAAATTAACTAATTCCTTTAAAACTACAATTTATTAAGACTGAAGCAAGATGAAAGAAATGACTCAAGTAGTCACATAACTATTAGAGTTTGAAGTAATAATTTAAAAGCTCACTGAAAATGAATTTCCTGGACAAAACGGTTTCACTGATCAAGTATACCATATATATATAGAGAGATATTCCATGTCTGCATTCATTGTTTAAAATTTGTTTTACTCAAATGCAAAGTAAAGACAAATACAGCAAGACAAATTGCAAACTAAAAATGACCATATATTGTAAACTACAAGACCATATATTGTAAAATAAAATGCACAAATATTTACTCAACTATCAAAGAGTATTTGTTAAATTCAGTAATGTTAAAAAGAGGATATATATCTGATGTGTTCTTTATTCCATGTATGGAAGACTGATTTAGAATTTGCACATTCACACTCCAAAGACATTAGCTCAACTATGTTCATAGAAGCATTATTCATAGTAGCAAGAACCTGAAAACAACTTAGATGTCCCTCAACTGAAGAAGGGATTAACAAACTGTGGTACATCTACACAATGGAGCACTACTCAGCAGTAAGAAAAAATGATATTCTAAAATTTGCAGGCCAATGTATGGATTTGGAGAATATCCTGCTGAGCAAGGCATCACAAACCCAGAAAGAAAAGCAGGGGATATATTCACTCATTAGTGGACTTGAGACAGAAAAGCAAAAAGCAAAGCATGTCCAGGCTGCAAACCACAACCACTGAACAGCTTGGGATCTGAAACACCTTGTACTGGCACCTTGGATCCCACTCCCTCCAGAGGAATGCCTGGCCCAGTCTTGATGTTGAAGTGAGGAAAGCAGATCTGCCTAGAGTGGATGCTGAACTAAGCTGCATTGGGACCATGGGACCTCCTGCCCTTTTTGGGGAGGAGATAAAGTGATGGGGAGAAGAGAGAGTGGCTGGGAGGGATGGGAGGGGGAAGGGAGTTTGAATAAGGGTATACATGAATAAAAATATGACTTTTTTCATAATAAAAAAGAAAAAAAGAATTTGAAAATTAGTTTGTGTGATTCAGTATGTACATATGACAAAATAAATTCACATGATTATATCAAATAACATCAGATTATATCTGACAAAACTCTATATCCATTCATGATAAAAATAGCATCAATACATTAAGAGCAGAGGATGTGAACTCAACATGTATAGTGTATTTACAAAGATATAGATGTCACGGCAGTCCACTGATAAAAGGTTGCATTTCTTTTAGGATCATATATCAGGAATGCTTCCTTTTCATACTGTCTGGTCTTAAAGTCTTTTTCATCTTACAGTGTTCATCAGCTGAATATTAAGATTATAGGCATATGTCTCTATGTTCAGCTACCAAGAAAGTTTTGATAAAAGATAAACAATTCAATGAAATCATATATGATGTGACTTTCTTATAAATGATGCTAAAGTAAGTAGGTATCACATCCAGAAATACAAGCCTTGCATAAACCAAGTGGCAGTTCAAATGAAATTTAGATCTCATGTACATGTAAATCTATTTAAATGTAGATCACACAACTATACAAGTTTAGAAAAAAAATGTGTTGATGGAAAAACTAAAGCTTTAGGATTTAGGACTAGACAATGATTTCTCATATCTGACACCAAAGCTCCACATGAGTCAAATGACAAGTTAAAGAATTAAAATCTCTCACTCTGTGAAAACCCATATAGTTAGGATAAAAACACAAGCTACAGACAGACAAAAATATCTGTACTTACATGGATGTTCCAAAAATCATATTTAGGATATTTAAGCATTTCTTAGTACTCAGGGTCAGAAAACTAGCAAGCAGTTTGAAAATGTGAAAGGGTCATGAAAGACATTCAATCAATTGGAAGTACAGATGGCAATCAGGCTCCTGGAATTACAGTCCACATCATTAGCCATCAGGAGGATGCAAATTATAATCACAATATATACCTAAACACATACTGAAATGTCTCAAAATGAAAAAAAAAATAGTGATGGAACCAAATTCTGGAAAGGATTCAGAGAAGCTATGTCACATTATACACTTATGGGAGTTAACAATGAGATGGTCACTTGGAATTGATTTTGCCATTTTTCATAAATCTAAACATGTGATTATCAAAAGGCTTAAAAATTCTCTGTAGAACATTTATCCCTGAGAAGTGATAACTTAAGTCTCTAAAAACAACCCATGAATAAATTAAGTAACAGTTAAATGTGATAGCTCATAAGTAGATTTGGTCAAGAGAATCTACAGCCTATGTATTTTTGGTTTCGCACATGAGAAGAGATACACACGACCAAGGCCACACAAGGGTTTATTTAAGAGAATTCCCAGGCGGGTACAAAAATGAAAGCAGGACAGAAGGTGTTAAGGAGAGAGAAACCACAACATGCAAGCTCTCTTTTAAGAGAAGGGGTGTGTACGGGTTTATGTAGTCATGCTTAGGGCGTGCCTCTGTATGCCTTGTGCATCCAGGGAGGTGCTTCTGTAAGCAGTGCTCAAGGTTTACTCAGCCACTCCAGGGGCATGCCTCCGTAAAAAGTTCATTCCACCTGAGCCTAGTTGGCTCAACTACTTGGAGTGCCAGGAATCTTTACATGTATGATTAAGAGAAAAAATTGAGTGATGTAGAATGCCACTCCATAGTAAAATACAACAAGCTGGGTGAATTTCATAAGTATGATTTAGAATCAACAAAGATAATTCCTAAAAAACATATTACTTTGTTCTACTTATAGACTATTTTTAAATGGCTACTTTAGAAATGGAGTTTGCATTAATATTAGTGAGTAATATAAGAGAGAGGAGATGGAGATATTTGATCACAAAGGACAACACCAGAGATCCTTGGGATGTTGGTTTTTTTATAACTGAATATACAAGTATATGTAGGCAGTAAATTTTCATGCTGTGAGGGCAAATGTGAAATCTAAATAAAACTGATGGGTTACATTAATGACAGGAGCCTAGTAATATTATATTGTTTTGTAAAAATGTTGTCATTAAGTGGGGAACGGGAAGGTTTGGGGATGGTTAGTGATCCCTAAGATACTCCCAGTGGAAGCTAAGTTGCTATTTCTGAAGACACCATGAATTTTGGACCCAGGACTCAGAGGTATCCGAGCTTAACTTGGCTCAAAAGCCTCCTCTCTGAGGACGAGTTTTCATGCTTTCACAAGGTAGTATGCAAGCTTCCAGAGGAGGAAAACAAGCAACACTTATACCCATCTATGATCCTACTGCCACAACAATCCGCCTGGCACCATAACCCTAAGAGTACACTGGTGGCATGCCTACCTTGGCAATAACCAACAGTTCTCTAACTGGACTAAAGACTTTCTCAACTCCAGGAAAATGATGCCTGGTACCGTAAACCTAACCAAATACACAGAGCTGGTAAAGGGATAGATCTTGGAGGAGAACCTATAACTGATTCTTTCCTAAATGAGCATAATTTGTAACTATATTCCAAATACTTGTTGTTATACCAAGAGATAAGTGTAGTTCACACCCCTCATCAAGGAAACTTCCCTTTGAGAGAGATATAAACCATAACAAATTAAAATCCAGAGTTGAAACTGAAGAATAAATTTAAAAAATTGTGGTACATTTACACAAAGAAGTACCACTCAACAGTTAAAAAAAAATGACATCCTGAAATTTGCAGACAAATGGGTGGATCTAGTGAGTATAATTCTGAGTGAGGTAACACAGACCCCAAAAGATAGACATTTAGTCACTTATAAGTGGGTTTTAGACATAAAGTAAAGTATAACCAGGCTACAGTCTACAACTCCAAGCAGCTAGATTACAGGAGAAACTTAAGAGAGACATCCATAGAGTACCTAGGAAGAGAAAATAGAGATCTCCTGAGTAAATTGGAATTGTAAGAAGGGGGAGGCAGACAAGGGTATGTATGTGTGTGGAAAGAGAATGCCAAAGAATGGGATGGTTGAGTTGGGGGAAAAAAAGGGAGGGAATACAAAGAAATACATATCTTGATAGAGAGAGTCATTGTGGGCTTAGTGTGAAACCTGATTGCTAGGAAAATACCCAAGAACCCACAAGGTGATTCCAGCCAGGACTCCAAGCAATAGTGGAGAGGGTGCCTAAACAGGACTTTCCCTATAATCAAATGAATGTGTATTGACTAGCACTTCAGAGCTCATTCCCTCCAGAGGATCACCTAACCCAGTCTTGAAATAAAGATAAGGAAATAGTGCTTTCCTGGAGTGGATCCTGAGCTGTTCCACCTTGGGACTTCTTGCCCTTTTGCGGGAGGGGATGGATGGCTGGGGAGGAGGGAGGCTGAAAGCTGACCGGGAGGGATTGGAAGGGGAAAGGGAGGGAGAGGAAGGGGATATATGGGGAAAAAAGGACTTTATTTTATAAAAACAAAAAATAAAAAAATATAAAAAATAAACAAAAAAGAAAGACCATCCTAATTGCCATTATAGAGCCTCATCCAGGAACTGATAGAGGCAGAAGCAGAGATCCACAGCTAAGCACCAGGTAAGCTCCCGGTCCAGGAGAGGAGAGGGAGGAAAGATTTTGTGAGAAAAGGAATCAGAATCAAGAGTAAGAGATTCACAGAAATAGCTGACCCAATCCACTGGAGGTTCACTGATTCTGAAATGACAACCGAGGAACCTTCATGGAAAGGAACTAAAACCTTCAAATGTAGATTACTGCTGAATGGTGTGAGTAGTTTGTGGAGTCTCTTGTAGTATGACCAGTGTTCATTCCAGGTGCATGAACTGGTTTCTGGGAGCCTATTCTGTACAGAAGAACACCTTACTCAGCCTTGATATTGGGTAAAGGGGCTTGGTCCTACCTTAACTAGACATGCCAGACTGCATTGACCTTCCCTGAGAGTCCTTAACCTCTCTGAAAAACGGATGGGGGAATGGGGTGGGGAGAAAACGAGGGATGACTGGGAAGAAGTTAGAGAGAGAGAACTGTCATGAGTATGTTTTAAAAAACCTTTTAAATAAACATAAAAATAAGTAATAAATGAAGTTTATCATCTCCATCATTTAGTTGCATGTATTGGTAAAAAGACCTAATTCACAGCAAAATAAAGTCATTCATATGCATCTCTTTTTTAGTTCACATGATAAAACAAAAGTAAATTATATTGAATCTAGGATGGATTATAGCTATGTGAACCTGGGAATAATTTTCAAGCAAATCTAAATTATTTTTCTCAAAATTCTGGAAAAATTATATGTAAAAAAATTAAATAACCAAATGCGTAGTTACTATGTATACATAATATGTATGCATAATAAAGGATTTTATAGTTAACAATGTAATTTGTTTCTTGTTGTATTTAACAGTGAGCCAGTCCATTAGAAAATAGAATTGAGCTCAAAAGTGATCTAACCTTTCCAGGCTCAGTCTTCCTTATAAAACTAAGGCTGATTACTCCACTGCAAGAAATTGCCATGGTGTTTGCAAGTTTAAACTCTACACTGTAGTTAGTTTTAACTCTTTACACTTTGGGCATTCTGCCAACTAGCTCCTAAATAATCACATGGAGACTTATTATTATTATTATTTTTTTTAATGCCCATCCTTAGCTTGATCTATTTGTGGCCAGCTTTTCTTAAATAATCTTGTCTACTTTTTAGTTCTGGGTTTTTTTTTTAATATTTCTTTATAAACCTTTCTTTACTTCTAAGTCTGTGGTTTGCTATGTAGCTGGGTGGTTTGCCCCCTTGTCTTTTGTCCTTCTCCCAATCTTTCCTCTTCTTTCTTTTTATTTATTCTCTTTGCCTGACAGCCCTGTTTATTTCTTTCTCATGCCTAGCTATTGGCCAATCAGCTCTTTATTAGAACAATTAGGTGTTTTAGACAGGTACAGTAATTCAGCTTCACAGAGTTAAACAAATGCAACATAGAAGAATGTAACACATCTTTGTATCATTAAACAAATGTTCAACCTCTTAAAAAATAACATATCTGCAAGGAATAGTCTACAAAGCCAAATCCACTAAAAAAATTACTCTATGATGGAGGAAGTAGTGATACAAGCTCTTCTTGGATCCACACAGCATTGCTAATCAGCATTACACTAAGGCATGTCCCTGGATTGGTTGCAAATTAGGACATTTCTCACATTTAATTTCTGAGAAACTGAATGAGGCCAATTATATCTCTTAGAAATCTCATCAGTGTTCTATAGCTTTCTTCTACTATTCCAGCATTTCCACACTTTGTCAGGATTATTTTTTTCTTTGACATGAAAAAAGATTTTACCGTTTTGGGCTCTGTACTATTAGTTCCTACAGAGACTGCTTGATTGAAGGTTTAAAAAGCTGAAACTTCTCTATAAAGTACATGCATTTCCATGCCTTATATAAGGAGTGGTTCCACATATTCTTGGTTTCTAGAGGAGAATCATTAATCCATTTTCCTTCCTGGTTGTGGAAAGTTGTATCCCTGAAGATAGACTAATTTTTATCTTCCGAGTAGATATTTTTCTGATGTAGCCTTTCTTCCCTCTTGCTAGATCATTGAAAAGTGAGAACCATTCATTCAGAGTAGTGAGGTAAAATTTATCTTATTTAATGCAATAAGTTGAAATATAAAATAATAGACAGGGCTTACTGATAGATTCAAAGTTAGAGTAAACTAACACTGTACACAATTCCCCCAAAGTTTTAGCATCATTTAACTTTCCCTATCTGAACACTGAATAGAATATAGTCATTGGATTCTCAACATAAGAATCAGTACTGATGTCTGCTTCCCTCACTCCCAGTTTACTCAAGAGATCTTTTCTATCTCCACTTCCAGGATGATCCATACATCCCTCTTAGATTCCTCCTTCTTAGCTAGCTTCTTTGAAGCTGTAGGTTGGAGTCTAATTATCCTTTGCTTTACAGCTAATATCCACTTATGAATGACTACTTCCCACACTTGTCTTTCTGAGTCTGAATTACCTCACTCAGGATTTGGCTTGATGTGTGTAAGGGGTGCCTGGCAGTGTGATCAGGATCTCTCCCTGGTAAATGAACTGGTTTTTGTAGAACCCATTACCTATGGTGGGACACCTTGCATAGCCTTGATGCAGTGGGGAGTGGCTTGGATCTATCTCAGCTGAATGTCCTAGGCTTTGCTGACTTCCAAGGGGAGGAGGTGATGGGGTGTGAATCAGGGGAAACACTTGGGGGGAAAGAAGGATGAGAGGGGGATCTATGGTTGTTATGTAATATGAATTTTAAAAAACTCTTAAATAGATAAAAGACACAGATGACAGCCTATGCTGGAGAGGTTGCAGAGCAAGGGGAACATTCATCCATTGTTGGAGGAAGTGTAAGTTTGTTCAGCCACTATAAAAGGCAGTCTGGTAGTTTCTCAGAAAACTGGAATCAATCTCCCTAAGGATCCAGCAATACCACTTCTGGGTGTATACCCTAAAGATGCACAGTCACACTCCAAAGGCATTAGCTCAACTATGTTCATAGTAGCATTATTCATAATAGCAAGAACCTGGAAACAACTGAACTCCCTCAACTGAAGAATGGATTAACAAACTGTGGTACATCTACACAATGGAGTACTACTTAGAAAAATGATATCTTAAAATCTGCAGGCGAATGGATGGATTTGGAGAATATCCTTCTTAACAAGGTATCACAAACCCAGAAAGATAAGCAGGGGATGTACTCACTTATTAGTGGACTTTAAACAAAAAGCAAAGCATGTCCAAACCGCAAACTACAACCACTGAACAGCTTGGGATCTGAAACATCTTGGAACCCAGTCCCTTCAGAGGAACATGTGACCCTGTCTTGATGTTGGGGTGAGAAAAGCAGATCTGCCTGGAGTGAATGCTGAACTAAGCCACATTAGGACCTTGGGACCTCTTGCCCTTTCTGGGGAGGAGATAAAGTGATGAGGAGAAGAAAGAGTGACTGGGAGGGGTAGGAGGGGAAATGGAGTGTGAACAAGGGGATACATGGATAAAAATATGACTTTATTCATAATAATAAAAATACAAAGAAAAATCAGAATAAAGGAATTACAATATGGTTATATACATTAATATAAGAATTAAAGACATTAATATAGCAATTAGCATTTGGTTCCATAGTAGTTAGATTATTAATGACCAATAACCATCATAACAATAGGGTAGTAAGAAGAAAATACTATTAGTGTGTCATTAAATAGATCCATGTAAAGAAAATACAGTAATGTTACACTGGCATATGTTTTAAAACATTAAAATTTCTAGTGTCTTTGTTTCTCAATAAAAGGAGTGCAACAGTGGGGTCAAAGAATTAGACAACTGAATGATGCCTCTGTGAATGCTTCTAGCTTTTGTTATTTTTATAAACTGATGTTTTTGTGATATCTTAAATTTTCTCAGAATGACATTTTTTGACTACTATGAATGTTGTTCACAAAGCTGCTAGTAATTTGTTCTTATACCAGCTCTGAAAGAGCCTTTTTCAAATAGTATATTATTAGTGATATATGGAATAGTTGGTTCATGTATTCGTCATCCTGCTTGACTACCTTATTTAAGGCTCATAAAATAGTCTGTGGTAATGGAAAGTACTTTGCAATTTAAATAATATAGAATACATGCTCTAATGAACGTAAATGAGATAACAGAAAATCCATGGAGAATGAAAATTCTATTTCTATTTTGTAAAATAATAGAATATTCATAAATTATTATCAGAGAGAAAATTGACTTAAAGGCAAAAATTCAAAGGTAAATTTTACCCATCAGCTTTTCCAACACTGACAATTAGTTGAGAATTGTACCTTAAAAGGTAGAAGAACTTTTTTTAGGATGTGGTTGTAGAGGTTTTAGCCCAAGATGTCTATATTTGTGTGACTTCAGGCTGGAGGCAATGAGAACATCATGGTGGCAGGAACAAATGGAAAGAAAAGCTATTATCTCATAGTTTCAGGAAGTAGAGAGTGAAAGATGAAACAGAAGGTAGCCAACAAACATTGGGCCTCCCAAAGACAGGCCTGCAGTGACCTAGACACTGCTACCTAAAACTTCTAGCATTTCCCAAAATGAGGACAGCAGCTGGGACCAAACAGCAGTGTTTAACATATGAACCTGTGCAGTGTTTCATTTCTAAACTATAACACAATTCAAATTCTAGAATAGAAAATTGAAATTATCTTTAGGTCATAAAAAAACTGATTAACTATTTATTAGTAAAAGAGAAAGATAGAAACAATTATCAGAAACAGAAGGGAACTATTGCTATTGCCACTGAATTCACTGAGTGTTATATACCAGGTACCGGTGCCATTAACAGGATGGGAGGAAAGACTGCTAAGGATTTTACACAAACTAGCTATTGATTCTTTTTGAACCTAAGTTTCAATATGCACCTTAGCCTGACCTTGAACTCACACTCTTCCTGTCTCACTTCCCAGGTGCTCCAACTGTAGACCTGTGACAGCATGTCTGTTCCTGCCTCATGAATGATATGGGTTGAGTAATGATAATATATCAGTTGGTGGGGATTGTAGTGGGATTATGTTATGTTGCTACAGTTTCCTGTTATTGTAAATATTTGTCCCATCTATGGGTTTAATAAAAGCTGATTGGCTAAAAGCAGACAGAAAGTGTGGGTGGGGCTACCAGGCTAAGAAAACTCAGAAGCATCTCTGAGCAGAGACAGAAGCCAGGCAGAGCTGCCAGAGGGACAACACAGAATCCAAGAGACAACACACAAGAAAACACAACATAATCCCACTTCAGGGGATCATTACTCAGGCCCTCAAAAATATACTTTTCAGCCAAGTCTCTAAGGCAGCATTTTAGTTTTATAGGTTAGAGTCATAGGTTGTTCCCTGAAATGAGAGTATTTTTAGACATTGAGATTCCAGATGTTTTTACATACAGACGATGAGTATACAGCAAAATGATGACCATCTTCTAGCCAAGGTCAAGCTTCAGAGGATAACAAAAGTACCTGTGCTCAATGTTAGAAATCAGGCCTCCAGGAAAACCAAAAACAATCTCCTTTTTAAAGTAACTCGGTCTTGATGTGAAATGTCTTTCTGTACAGAGTGAATATACTTTATTACCATTTGTTAATAAAGAGGATGTTTTAGCCTATGGCAAGGCAGCTTAGAGGCAGGCTGGAAGCCCAAGCAGGGATAAAGGAGAAGGAGAGCAGAGTCACACAGACACTGCAAGAGGCCACACAGAGAAAAACACAGTAAGACCATAGAGCCACATGGCAATACAATAGATTAATAGAAATGAGTGAGTTATAAGAGCTAGTTGCCATAGGCCAAACAGTTTGTAATTAATATAAGCCTTTATGTGACTATTGGGACTACATGTCTATGGGACCATGAGTGGGAAAGATTCCTCCAGATCATGGGCCTGGACAGGTCAGGAAACTTCTAACTACACAGTCTGATCTAATTTTTTCTAACTACTCTAGCACACTAATCACATGATTAAATAAATTATTCCTTATGTGATCTCATTATCATCCCATTTCTATATGAAAAAATAGATGCAAAGGAGGTGAGTTGCTTGATATCACACATCAGCAATTAGAAAAAGCAGGATTGGACCACAACAGCCTACCTCTACTGAACCGTGGTATACTAAAAGTAGCATTATTCAGAAAGTAATGGCTAAGCTTAAAAAGGTAGAATGTGAAAACTCACATTCAATTTATAAAACATTTATTTAATGCATGTGGGCAAAAGACGTAATATATTAGTATAGCCTAATTTTTTTTTATTTGAAAGTCATTTAAATGATAGTATATAATAAAAATGCAAGCATAATTTTCCAGGAGTGGAGGCTGAACTAAGCAATATTGAGACCGTGGGACCTTGGGACTGCCTGCCCATGGGGAGGATGGGGAGATCTGGAGAAGAGAGAATGACCTGATGTGGTGGGAGGGGAAGGGAACCTTGAATAAAGATATACAAGGATAGAAAATGTGATTTCTTTATTCATAATAATAAAAAAAGAAGAAAAAAAAGAGCCCAGTATGGTAGCATAGTCCTAGCACATAAAAGGCTGAGGCAGGAGATTGTTTCCATCTAGCCTGGGATTTGTAGCCAGAACATGCCTCAAAGCTTGTCTTTCTCCCAAGTGGGGGGAGGAACATGTCTCAGCAATGTGGAAATTGACTAGTGATATTCAGAAGAAAAGGGATTTTCTTGCTTTCAGAGGTTGAGTATTAGAAGCATAAATAACATTTTGGTTGCTTCCCCACACCTTGAGATATCTACTTGTTGGAATCTGTAAGATGAAGAATTTGGAAGACACAGAAGCATGCAGAGAGGAAACAGAGCTCAGAGTAAAGTTGGGAGTGTGCAGTGGAATAAGATGAACAATTTTGGCATTCAAAGCTTTCTTTTGCTATGAAGGGCCATTCAGACACTATCAGAACCCACATTTTCTTTTGTAACAGAAACAAACAAACAAACAAAAACCCACAATCACCACCACTACCAACAACAAAAATAAACAAAATGGACCAAAAAAACTACTTCAGTCCATAGCTCAAATGCATGATAAACAACACCAGATTTACATTTCAATCAATATGTCATTGAATCTTCTTATTTTAGGAAGCAACTTCCCGTGGCTTCACCATTTCTCAACTCTATTTGAGGCTTTTATGAGTGTGCTTAAATATCAGTTTGTAATTTCTCTTGTGCTTTCAAGCTATGATATTCTCCCTGTGGTACCATTGTGGGAACATTTACATTCTTTACAGTTTTATTCTGCTTAGAGTCAATACAGACCATTTGCGGTGCAATTTTATCAGGTCTCTTAAAGTGTTTTTTATATGTGGAAGTTTGAATAAAGAATTTAAGCATGCTTTGGAGGAGAGATTTCTACTGTTCTATATTCCATAATGCACAAATGGTTCTAAATACTTCACAAGTTCTATGATCAGGGTGTTTTCTTTAAAAAGTTTCTTGACAGAAAGAGAACTGGGTACTAGACTATATAACCATGACCATCTCTTATTTACCTAACTATGGTGAATTTAGAGATAAATTTACATGTTTCCTAGTAAGATTTTCATCTATTTATTTTGTTTTATCTTTTTTATGTAAATTAAAATCTCAATAAATTTGCTTAATAGATTTGAAGTGTGCAAACCACAAAATTATATAATACATTTTATGTACATAAAGGAAATGTATACTAATATGAAAATAAACTTATGGATATATTTTTGAAAAGGAGAGGAGACCTAAAATTTAGATTTGGAGGTCAAATCAAGCACAGAAAATTATCATGTATAGAAATATTAAGGATGTTAAAAAACATATTAAAAATAAAATAAATTTTTTCAGGTTTCTACTTTTAAGTCATTTTTTACCCATGTATATCCTTGGTCAAGCTTCATTCCCCCTCCCATCCCTTCCAGTCACCCTCTCTACTCTACATCTTTTTACTTCCTGTTCAGTAAGGGCAGGACGTCCCAAGGTCCCAATATGGCTTAGTTCAGCATTCACTGGCAGATCCAGTTTCCCACCCCAACATCAAAATTGGGTCAAGTGTTCCTCTGGAGGGAGTGGGATCCAAGATGCCAGTACAAGGTGTTTCAGATCTCAAGCTGTTCAGTGATTGTGAAATGCAGCTTGGACATGCTTTGCTTTTTGCGTTTTTGTTTAGAGTTCACTAATGAATGAGTACATCCTCTGCTTATCTTTCTGGGTTTCAATACCTCACTCAGGAAGATATTCTCGAATTCTATGCATTTGCCTGCAAATTTTAGGATATCATTTTTTCTTACTGCTGAGTAGTACTGCATTGTGTAGATGTACCACAGTTTGTTAATGCCTTCTTCAGTTCAGGGGCATCTAGGTTGCTTCCAGGTTCTTGCTATTATGAATATTGCTGCTGTGAACATAGTTGAGTTAATATCTTTGGAGTGTGAATGTGCCTCTTTAGGGTATACACCCAGAAGTGGTATTGCTGGGTCCTTGGGGAGATTGATTCCCAGTTTTCTGAGAAACTGCCATACTGCATTCCAGAGTAGCCACTCTGAACAAGCTTACACTCCCAACAACAATGGAGGAGTGTTCCTCTTGCTCTACAACCTCTTCAGCATAGGCTGTCATCTGTGTCTTTTAGCCAATCTGGTAGGTGTAAGGTGGTATCTCAAAGTTGTTTTGATTTGCGTTTCTCTGATGGCTAAAGATGTTGAGCACTTTTTCAAGTGCCTTTCAGCCATTCATAATTCTTTTGCTGAGAATTCCTTTTTGAGTTCTCAACCCCATTTTTTGATTGGGTTATTCAAAGTTTTGGGCTCTAGTTCCTTGAGTTCTCTATATATTTAAGAGATGAGTTCTCTATCACTTTAGGGTTCATGAAAATCTTTTCCCATTCTGTAGGCCACCGTTTTGTTCTATTGACTGTGTCCTTGGCTTTATAGATGCTTCTCCGTTTCAGATCTCATTTATTGATTGTTGTTCTTAGTGTCTCTTCCACTGGTGTTATATTTAGGAAGTGGTCACCTGTGCCAATTCATTAGAGGGTATTTCCCACTTTCTTTTCTATCAGGTTCAGAGTGGCTGGGTTTATATTGAGGTCTTTGATTCATTTGTATTTGAGTTTTGTGCAGGGTGACAGGCTTGGATCCATTTGCATTTTTCTACACACTACCATCCATCTATGCCAACACCATTTGTTAAACATGCTATTTTTTTCCATTGAATATTTTGAGCTTCTTTGTGAAAGATCAGATGTTCATAAATTTTTGGGTTAATGTCGGGATCTTCAATTCAGTTCTACTGATCCATAAGTATGTTTTTATGCCAGTACAGCTCTTTTCATTACTCTAGCTCTATAGTATAACTTGAAGTTGGGGATGGTGATGCCTCCTGAGGTTCTTTTGTTGAGAAAAATTATTTTGGCAATCCTGGCTTTCCTGTTATTCCAAAGGAATTTGAGTATTGTTCTTTTAAGGCCCATAAAATATTGTGTTAGGATTTTGATGGGAAGTGCATTGAATCTGTAGATTATCCTTATAAATTTGCTTTATACCATTTTCCTTTCTTTTCCAAAATGAATTTATTTTAAACAAAAAAATAATTAAGTTATTGAATATCCTGTATTTGTACAGTAAAATTATACTTCAGAATTAATGCAAAATTTCTTTTTAAAATTATATTTATTATTTGAACTCCTTCTATGTGACAAAGATTTTGTCATAGACATTCTAAGTAGCATGATCAAACACTTATGAGATCTATCATGACATGTGGAGGAAAGTATTTTGCTCAAATTTATATATGCAGTTCTTGAAAGTCCGTTTTCAACCTATAAGTACAGATGATATCCCGAGGAGATTAATTTCCTTTGTCATCCACCTGAATATCTCCAATTAACATTAATACACATGCTAGCATAAATACATCTGCTCTGAATATGTAAAAGACAGTTGAATTGAAGAAAAAATGTGATTAGTGAAATAAAACAATGTAGAATGTCATTATGTGGACTTGCTCTCAGCAGGAAAATTGTTTTTCACTGGATCAAACACCTTAAATAAAACATAAAACATATTTTAAAAACTTGGGTGTTTCCTTTCACTTGAAAGAAAAATGGTATTACATATTTAATTGTATTTTCTTACAATGACTTGGCTTTTAGAGAGTGCAAACATTTAGAATTATAGAATTACATGAAATAAATCACTCAATGTACTTGATGGCATATACTGGTAACATTTTCCAGCCACTAAAATGACATTCATTTCTAAATTAAACAAGTCATTTCATTATGCTTTCCTTAACTAACTTTCTTTTATTTCGTGGTTATAGGAATACAATGCAGGACATTGTGCATCCTAGGCAATTGGATAAAGATCCAAGGAAGTCACCATCCCACCACACACACAAACAGCATTCTGCTACCTCCCTAGTCTGTATGTAAATCTGTTTCCACAGAAATTATTCACTATTCAATTGATGTTGTTGTTACTGTTTCTGTTGTTTTAAACAAATTGTAAATGTCATTTTGGAAAATCTAAGCATGTAAACTTATTCTCAGATGGTAGTTTAGACAGAGATCCAATTATAGATCCTTAAAGTTCTATTTGTTTCCATTATAGTGGGAAAAGGGGAGGTAAGACAATAGTACCATACACTGAAAGAAGAAATGGAATGAAAGCACTCACTTTTTATTGAGTCTTGAATAACTGGTGTTTGAAGTTTGTTAGGACAGATATCACTCTACCAACTACTGAAAATTCTATATAGTAAATTGTATCATATATATCTGAGTACATTTTCCACTAAAAGTACTTATGAGCTCAATATTTTAAGCTCTAACTAAGAAATTATTGGCATCTGCAACCCCCAGTGACAACCCAATTTACTTCTTTGAAAGAAAAAAAGCAATCTGAAAACCTTTGGAAAAATAGGTTTGATAACTCGGTGCTGAAGTCATTTCTACATTGATGACTCCAGCCTACTGCCTCTAATAGATAAGTAGTAAACCATGCCTAAGATTGCTCTTCCCAAACAATAAAAGCACATCCTCAGACCTGACATTTCCACAGTGATGAATCTCAGATGAAATCATATGAAATGTCAAAATAAAGGCAGAAAAAAATCAATATTTGTGCAGATGAAGCTGTGTAAGGTCAATAATTTCATAATGTTTGTGACAGGCCACACATGCTTTTCTGTGTGACAATACTTTTTTAATGCTCAATAACCCCCAAGCACCAAAAATTAATTTTTGAAATGAAATTACGTCTTGACATAGATATGATTAAATACATACTTTACCCCCTCTTGAGACTGTAGTAAGATATGCTAAATGAGCTGTCCCATCAAGGTCAGAAATACATTACATTTTCTACATCTAGGAAAAGTGTCCTTTTGAGTCAAAGGAGTATTATTTCTCTTTATTTCCCTGTTTTTTATTGTTCCCCAAGAGATAGATAACTGTGCCCACTCCTCTTCAGTCTTCAGATCTCATGTGGCCTAAGGTATCTGTGCAAACGAAAAGTCACATGCAGTCTTTATGGAAGACTCTTTCTCTGTGGGAAGATAGGAGAGTGATCACTTTTCTACAGCTAAGATGAGAACTGAAAAAAAATATGCCTACTAAATTAGCAAAGCTGTGGTTATCAGACACCTTAGGAAGATTGGATGGCTGGAGAAGAAAGAAAGCTGAGCTATGGTCAAGTAGCAGCAACAATTTAAAATCTACTCTAGAAAATGTAAAACAAAACAGTAGTAGCAACAATTTAAAATCTACTCTAGAAAATGTAATACCTCACCAGAAGTTGATCACTAACCAGAATGTATTTTTAAGAAACACTTGGCTGCGTACGAATTAAGATTATGAGATCTTGTATATACAATTCGACCTCTGTCTCTAAAATTTAACACACTTCAAACATTTCAAAGGGTTAAAAAACAAAAGATTTGCAGTGAAAAGCAATAACAGTATTTATGACTAGTTATATAACCTTTTCAATTCCATGAACTATATCTTCTCCTAATTCTTACATTTTGAGTTTTAGACATTTATTTATTTGTGTGTGTGTGTGTGTGTGTGTGTGTGTGTGTGTGCGCGCGCGCGTGTGCAGGTGTGTGTCCCTATGTATACTCATAAAATAAGTATGAATAAAGCTTCAGGAGTATAAGAAGAATGGTATTTATCTAATTCTGGGGCTTAGTGAGTCCGAGCCCCTCAGAAGATTATAGACTAGTTAGTGTTCAGGTGATCTACTTGTTATATGAGTATTGAAATTCAAACTCTAGTTTGTGATTATGAAATAAGTGTTCTTGGCTGCCATTTCATGTCACTAGTTACTTGCTTTTTTGTGTTACAAGAACACATAGCAAAAATCACACCTACTGGTTTCCCAGTACTTAATAGGTCAGCCCTGTGAGCATATACAAGTAACATATAGAATACAGTGAGAAGGCTATATTTAGGAATATCTATCTATCTGTCTGTATGTCTGTCTATTTATCCACCCATTCATGTATCTATAACATCCAATATGTACATTCAATAACAATTAGTAAAACGTACATCCAAAAACAATTAACGAAAAATGGCAATTATAATTATATTTTTTTGAAAGTCAAGTTTCAGTGAAATAAAACAGACCTGATTTTATGATTCTTTAATTGCATTATTTTACTGTAGTTGGGGCTTGTTCAGCTGAATAGATTAGAATTTTTGTTGATATGACCAAAATCAAGTTGGGGAGGAAAGGTTGTAATAAGAGGTTTCTGGTCCAGCCTAGAACTGTGGTCTGAACCCACCCACAGTTGCTTTCCCTCAAAAAGTGACTGAGATGATTTATTAGTTTCATACTGTTTCACCTATGACTGAGATACATTGCTGGATAGCTCTTGCATCTTAATTCAACTCATTTCCACTAATCTGTCCTGTCATGTGCCCTGTGGCTTACCTATTTTTTTATATATATATATTTCAGGATTTTATTTTATTTTATTTTTTTCCTTCTTCTTCATTTATTTTGTATTTATCAAGAAAAACAGTAAAATGAATTTAAAATGCTGAGAAGTTAGCAATAACTATAAAGAATATAAAAATCATAAGGATGACTTATTAAGGGTGATAATGCAAATAAGATTGTTACACATATATTTACTTTGTGTTCAGCTTTCCCTCTGAATTTTTTTTCCATCCCTGTATATCCTTATTCAAGGTCCCTTCCCCCTCCTGCCACATCAGGTCATTTTTTCTTCTCCACAACTCCCCATGCCCTCCCTGGGCAGGCAGCAGACAGTCCTATGGTCCCACTGACCCAATAATGCTTAGTTCAGTCTCCACTCCTGGCAAATCCAGTTTTGTCCCCCTCCTTCAAGAGTGAGTCAGGTGTTCCTATAGTTGGAGTGGGATGCAAAGGGTCAGTTCAGGGTGTTTCTGATCCCAAGCTGTTCAGTGGTTGTGGTTTGCAGCTTGGGCATGCTTGGCTTTTTTCTTGTTTGTTTGTTTAGAGATCACTAATGAGTGAGTACATCCCCTGCTTATCTTTCTGAGATTCAGGAGGATATTCTCCAAATCCATCCATTTGCCTGCAAATTTTAGGATATCATTTTTTCTTACTGCTGAGTAGTATTCCATTGTGTAAATGTACCACAGTTTGTTAATCCATTCTTCAGTTGAGGGACATCTAGGTTGTTTCCAGGTTCTTGCTATTACAAATAATGCTGCTATGAACATAATTGAGCTAATGCCTTTGGAGTATGACTGTGCATCTTTAGGGTATACACTCAGAAGTGGTATTGCTGGGTCCTTGGGGAGATTGATTCTCAATTTTCTGAGAAACCGCCATATTGCATTCCAAAGTGGCTGAACAAGCTTACACTCCCGCCAACAATGGAGGAGTGTTCCCCTTGCTCTGCATCCTCTCCAACATAGGCTGTCATCTGTGCCTTTTATCTTAGCCAATCTAACAGATGTTAGGTGGTATCTCAAAGTTGTTTTGATTTGCATTTCTCTGATGGCTAAAGATGATGAGCACTTTTTCAGGTGCCTTTCAGCCATTTGTAGGTCCTCTGCTGAGAATTCCCTTTTTAGATTTGTACCCCATTTTTTGATTGGGCTATTAAAGGTTTTGAGCTCTAGATTCTTGAGCTTTTTGTATATCTTAGAGATCGGTCCTCTATCACATGTAGGGTTGGTGAAAATCTTTTCCCATTCTGTAGGCTGTCGTTTTGTCCTATTGACAGTGTCCTTGGCTTTGCAGAAGCTTACTAGCTTCAGGAGATCCCACTTATTGATTGTTGGTCTTAGTGTCTGTACCACTGGTGTTAACCTATTTTTTTTACATCTTGCTTCTTGGGAGGATGGATCACATCTCTCTTGACTCCATCCTCCTTCCCCTTTATCTACACTCAGATTTCCTGCCTGTTTCCTGCCTGGTCATAGGCCAAAACAATTCCTTTATTATCCAATGACATTCACAGCATACAGAAAGATATCCCCCCATTAAATGGGTTTATTTAGTTTAAAATTCCATATTGTAGTCAGTCTGTCACTGAAGGAAGTCAGGACAGGAACTCATGTAGGCAGAAACCTGACATAGAGGCCATGAAGAGGTGCTGCCTAATATCTAGCTCCTCATGGCTTGTTTAGCTTGCTTTGTTATTATTTCTTTATAGAAACCAGGATGATCAGATAGGAGATGGCACTAACCAAAACGGGTGTGGCCCTCCCCCATCAATCATTAATTAGAAAATCATTTGCAGTTGAATCTTATGGATAAATTTCCTCAATTGAGGCTGCTTCCTTTTCAGTGACTCTATCTTGTTTCAAGCTTACATAAAACCAGCGATCACACAGACCTACATGCCTGGTGATGCCTCAATTATTTATCCATACATTGATTTACTCTGATATTCAAGTTCTTGGTTCTAATGCAAGCAAGACAAGTGATTTTTATAATAGCTTTCTACATGTCTTAAACCTCAATCTTCTCACTGGTATATCAAATGTAAGCCCCTGTCCCACTTCCCATTTAACTTATTCTAACAGTCAGTCATTTTCTATGTACTAAATTGTCCTGCTATTAGACTTCATATTACCCGTGCTTTGTCAGTCCTTTTTGCCCTGTTCATTGGGGAACATTCATCACCATTTTGATCTAGGAAGTATTGTCAAGCTAGGAGTCTCTAACCTAATTATCTCAACTCCCACAACCACTATGTTCTTCTATTCGTCCTGAAGGATTCTTTCAATGACTGTCAAAAAAACAGCATAAGGAATAGCTAAGATAATAATAGAGTTTAGTTTCCTACATCCATAAATTGAGGAAAAGTACAAATGCATAATTTAGGCCCCAAAGCTAAGTATTTAAAATAATTTGTTTTCAATTAAATATTGCTATTGACTGAAAACTGTAGTGTATAAAAGTAAAGAGCAAAATAATAAGGCTATAATACCCAGAAGAAACTCTATTTCTTTATTATCATGATTTCCATGTTTCTAGAAGACAGAAACTATCTTTCCTATAGAATTAGAAATTAAAAGTAATTAATATGGAATTTGTAAGAATATTTATGTAACTGGTTACACATGAAGGGAAAAGAAAATTGACTTAGGGTTCTGTAGTAATTTTTATCATTGAACCGGCTGAGAACAGAGCACTGTAGTACATGTCATCTCTAGTAGTTCTTATCTTTGATTTCAGAGGTTTTATTTGTCTCTTTGTAAGCAGTAAATTCATTCTACAAAAACCCACAATAGAATGCAAATGCAGAATGGGCTTCTCTTTGTTCTTTGCTTCTTTGTTTTTTATTTTTCCTTTGTCCTTTCTTACTCTTCAGGTTAACTGTGTACATATTATAATTAAGTACTGTTTTGAATTAATTAAAATTATTCTTATGACTCAGGATACAGAGATCATTATAATGTTCCAACAGTTTATCAATTATATTTCTTTCATTTTAGATATGAAACAAATGAAAGTATAAACACTAAAAACACGTTTAAAAAATGATTCCTAAAATAAAAAAAAAATGATTCTTGAGAACAATTTGGTGAAGTCAATGCTCTCTTTACTATGTAGAATTTTTATATTCAAATTGGTCATGGTATTCAGACTTGGTACTTAGCACCTTCACTCACCCAGGCATCTCAGCAGCATCCAATATACATTTTATCAAAAAAAGTAAAATGATTTTGAAACAATTTTTATGAATTTCCCAGTATGTCTATTTTGGCATACATGAAGGTGTTAGTTAGAAAAACAGAACACTATTTTCACACATCTGGAAGAAAATGTAATTAATAGATATCAGTCAGTTTTAGTGATGTCACAATTTTAAAGTAATTTAGTTAATATAGCTCAACAATTTAAAATTAAAAATAAAGTCTGGGAGTTCTTGCTTTGACAAGGTTTCCTACTCAGTGTGTGATTTACCCCAGTGGCTAGGGAGTGCTGGGTTGTCCACACCCACCATCCTGCGCCAACCCTAGGGAGAGGCTAGCTCGTCCCGATCTCCCTTTGCCTTATCTGCCAGACAGAAATAGTATGGCAATTGGTGGTCCTGTGTGAGGAACGGTTTACTCAATGGAAGTTTGTTGGATGGGCCAATCGGTCTGCGGGACAATCAGATATGTAGATGCTGCCACTCATCTTGGTGCTGATGACAACTACCCAGTCCAGTGATAGAGGATTTTGGAACCCAGAAGATGCTAGGGCCATTCTGGCCAACCAGATAAGAAAAGCCCTATGATTGCCTGGGGGAGACATACAAGGCCTTGCCCATACACAGGCAATTCATCCACCAGGTAGACCGTGGCACTAAAATTGCTATTAATTTAACTGATACCTCTGGATCCCTAGTCTCCTCATCCAATAGGTATATATGTATCAAAAAAGAAAAAAAAAATTATACCTCTGGTTGATGACTAAGTCAGGGCCTTTCCCTTGCACCAAAACTTTTATCAGACTATGTACCCAGCCTGCTATTCAGCTGCACAAATGTGCGCTCTTTTGTAGTTCCACAAATAAAACCTACTGTGACTAGTGGGTGAACATTCTTAGCCTTGTGCATGGTGGGAGGGAAAGCTCATCATTCAATAAGATTATGGTAACAAAGTGGCATATAACTTTATCAATCCCATGGGATCCTGATCCAACAAGTGGGTATGCACAAATAAACTAAAAGTCATTCCCACAATAAATGGTAAACGAGGCCCCTACACCTGCACCTCATATTATCATACCATGCATATTGCCAGTTATTCAGCAGTACACCAATGCACTCACAGGTCCGATAACAAAATCTTTTGGGCTGCCACCAAGAACAGTGTTAGCTACGGAGGGACCTTTGGCTCTGCCTTGAATGGCACACAGTGGGGCACTCAGCCCTTATGGGGCGCCCCTGGACGATTTGTCTACTGGAATCTCCAGGCTCCTACAGGTTATTCTGATAGTAGAGGAGTCTAGGACAAGGCTCAGGACCTACAGATCCAATACCAAATAGAAAAGCTTGTCCTAGCACAATTTCCAGAGTTCAATTACCACCTTTTTTGCCCTTCCTGAAAATCAGAATGATCGTTCACTGGACTTCCAAGCATAGTCCCTCCTTGATACAGTTTTTTCCATGTTCAATCAGACTAACCCCTCCCTTGCCGAGTACTGCTGGTTTTGTCTCAGATCGAGACTTGCTAGGCATTAGCTCTGTTAATGTCACCATTTCTAACAAGGTCTCTATTAATTTACAAAATTGCTCCCTCACACTTCACATTGCTACTCAGCTTTTCCTCAAACTGCTCAATTCTTGTGTGTGGGCTCCATCTTCCCCTAATAATAGCAATGTAGATGTGGGTCGTGGGCCCCTTTCCTTTTGTGATAGAAATATAACTGTTCCACCCACTCAATATTGCCTGCCTTCTGGAACAGTCTTTGTTTGTGGAGGAGGAAAGGCCTATGGTTTCCTTCCTAAGAGGTGGACAGGCCTTTGTAGCCCTGCAGTTCTGGTATCTAATGTAGACATCATCCCTGGGGACGAGGCTGTCGCCATGCCCTACTTTGACTATATAGGAGAAAGATACAAAAGATCTATTCAAATAATACCACTGCTCATTGGACTGGGGATCACCACAGGTGTTGCCATAGGAGCCACAGGAATTGGCCTGTCCTCACATCTCTTTGCAAACCACAACCATTGAACAGTTTGGGATCAGAAACACCCTGGACTGACTCCTTGGATCCCACTCCCCCTAGAGGAACACCTGACTCACTCTTGAGGGATAGGGGAGAAAACTGGATCTGCCAGGAGTGGAGACTGAACTAAGCAATATTGGGTCAGTAGGACCATGGGACTGCCTGCTTCCTGCCCAGGGAGGGGATGGGGAGTTGTGGAGAAGAAAGAATGACCTGATGTGGTGGGAGGGGGAAGGAAACTTGAATAAGGATATACAAGGATAGAAAGTGTGACTTCTTTGTTCATAATAATAATAATAATAATAATAATAATAATAATAATTATCTCTTCAAAATCAATGATGTGAAGGCCCTCTTCAGCACCATTTTTGACTTTGATTCAATTAGACTCTCTAACTAAAGGGTTTCTTCAAAATAGGAGAGTATTAGATCTACTAACTGCAGAAAAAGGGGGTCATTGCTTGTTTTTGCAAGAAAAGTGCTGCTTTTATGCCAATAAGTCAGGGATTGTCCAGGATAAGATAAAAAATAAAAATAAAAATAAACTCCAAGAAGACCTAGAGAAGAGATGGAGAGATCTTCAAGATAATTCCTTGTGGATGGGCCTTCATAAACTCTTACCCTACTTCCTTCTCCTTCTCCTCATCCTTACCATTGGGCCTTTTGTTATCAATAAGATCACACAGTTTATTAACCAACAGCTAGAGGAAGTTAAAATTAACCAAATAGAAGTACTATTTCAGAGACTAGCTACTCAGGAACCTGGTTCCTCATATAACTGGTGCCTCTTGTGCCTTCCATCTGACCAATGATGGGTAAGATCTCAGGTGGGCTAAGACAACCTAGGACAGGTCATGCAATATGACGCCCCCCTCCCCCGGATGTATGGTACTTAATGACGGGTAAGATATCCATGGTGGAGACAACCTAAGACAGGGACCCTTCTGAGGCCTTGTGGTTGAGGTCCAGTGTAAATTCCTAAGCCTTCCTAGAGTTTGGTGACCTGTCTCTGGCCATAAGCTCCACATGTGATTGACTCAGCACTGTCTCTGCTTAGCCTCTGCTAACATGGTAAAATACAATTGGCCTCTTTTTATCACCCCACCTACCCCATCCCAAGACTCCCACCTCCTTCTCACAATCCTATATAAGCCCCAGACTGATGCAATAAAGTGAGTTCTTGCTTCAACATCAAAAAATGAAGTCTGAAAGTTATTAGTTAAATCCAACATATCAGCTAGATATTTAAGGAAAAAAAATTCTATAAGTAGTATGCATTGGTTTTAAATAATTTTGATATTTTTGAGATATGGCATAATAAAATAGCATTATAACCAAATATTTTGTCAATTTTTGTACAGCGTTATGGAAAGATGTAAGTAATGATACAAGGAAAATAGAGTGTAAAATAGAAGGCCCACTATATATTGCTTGTGGAAGGTTTTAGAATCAGTGGTTCTTATTTCTATCGGCTGTCAAATAATTATGTTGTACACTGTAAAGAATCATTATTCAAATTGGTGTAATGAAATACTGATTGGCCAGTATCTAATCAGTAAATATAGGTGGGATGGCCAAATTAAGAAGTATGGGAAGGAGAATGATGGAGTCAGGAATCACCAGCCAGATGTAGAGGCAGCAAAATGTTGTAATGGGAAACATTACTAAACCACATGGCTATATATATATATATATATATATATATATATATATATATAAGAATTATGGGTTAATTTAAGTGTAGGAGCTAGTTAATAATAAGCCTGGCTACTTCCCAAGCAATAAGCCTCTGTGTGGTAATTTAGGAAGCAGATACTGGGTATGCAGGAGTTAGTTGAGGGACAGAGACTTCTGTCTATACCTAGGTGTGAGTCTAATTTTTTTCTAATTTTAGAAATAAGGCTAGGAAACATGTGGTTAGTTTGTTCAAGCAATACTTGATTTATTCCCAATAAAAGTTACCTCTTTTGCTCTGTACCACTCTACATATATGACTTTATATAAATAATAAAATTTCACTAATGTACATCTCTTATTTAGTTTTCAAAGTTACTTTTGTGAACTTTGTACAAAATAGATATATTATAGTTCTAAGTTAAATATTTATGTGTGTTAATAAACAGTAATATTTTTATAGTAATCTCATCCATTTTTCATCATCTAATTTTAACTATTTTCTACTTAAATTTGGCTTGTTTTTAAAATATAGCACTTCTTTTTCTTTGGTTTAGTTTGAGTTTGGGAACAGACTCTTCTTACAGCTCTTATTATGACCTCACTCATGGCCCTCTGAGCACCTGTATTGCAGGTATGCACCATCACATGCACATTCATTCCAGGTCCTATAATCTGATTATAATGTCTGCTTAGTTTTTTTCTTTAGCATTCACAAGCATTTTAGATTTTATCCTCTGATAAACATGTCATCTAGCTTGTAAGACAGCATGACAGTAAAGTTTCATGTAGGTGGCTTTGGTTTCAGTTTTGAACACTGAATCATCAAATGCAGTTCAACATGAATTAAAGATGCTCTCTTGGGTGTTTTGTAATCTGTATTATTAGTCAAACATGATGATACATGAGTATAATCTCAAAATTTAAGAGGCAGAAGTATAAGTATTGTGGGTTTAAGGTTGAAATCAATCATTGTGTTGAATATCAACCTTTATGATATAGTGAGTTTTGCCTATCCCAGAACACAGAAAGACATAAAGGCAGGCAGACAAGCAGGCAGGCAGAATGACAGACAGACACACATACACACACACACTTGCCCCAGAGGAAACTAAGAAAAATAATCTATAACAATGGTCAATGATTCATAGCCAACATCATAGCCAACAAGAGAAAAAATAAATAAATAGCATTGAGTTAACTTCAAAGACTTCTATGGTACAAACGAAAAAATAAACAAAGTGAAAGATGATTTATGGATTAGAAAATTTACAACATATAACTTTACAATAAGAGAAAATGAATGTGACCTAAAATAGACAAAGTATCTCAACAGTCATTTTTCAAACAAAGGCACTAGAATAACCATGAAATATATAAAAAGATTATCAACATAAACATCTTCAACACCACAGGATAAAGGGGGTAGGTTTTAGGTTTCAGATGCCTATACCTAGACCAGTCTCCCCCAATCCCTGCCTCTCTTGTAAGTCCTGTCTGTTGTTTGTAAGTCATGATATATAGTGAAAAAAAGCCTAACAGTACATAGACATAATGAAATCAATGTCCACAGGAATATTATGATAATGATCACAGAACACAGGATACAGTCTTACAGATATGTGGTCCATGATTAACCATTTAAATATGTGTAATTGAAGACAAGTAAATGAAGAGAAAATTGGGAAGAAGATAGGATATAACTACTGTCAATAATTTTTCAGAAGTTCTAAAATTTTTTTTCACAGTTCCTAGAAGGTCAAAACAAGTAGATTTTTAGTCAAAGTGACAAAACTGAAATACTTAAACATAGACTTCATGCTAAGGATAAACACAGTAAGCATAATGGCTTGTTGACTTCCCTTTAGAATGAAACAAGTTATAAAAGCTCATTACTGCCAACATAGACTAATATAACTACTAAATTATCTGCCATAGTTGAATGAGAAGAAAAAAATTTCTGTTGCCTAAACATCTTTAAAAAAATCACATCCATTATCACCACCAACAAAATGCCAAACAGAATAGTGTAAGCAAGAGAGGAAGAAGCACAGGCAAGATATTAGAAGAACAGCTTTTTCTTAGAAAACTGAAATTTCTTGAAAAACAAACCACAGTACAACCACAAGCCAGTATAAAACATCAAAATGACTACAGCCTACACACTGATTTCAATAAAAACTCAATGGTCTCAACTCTGCAATCAAATTAACATGAGAACATTACAAGACACCAAAGAAATAAAAAAAAATAAGAGTACCTTAAAAATCTGTACTCTGTTAAGTTGGGAAATATAAAAGAGAGATATATTTCTATATTCATCTGGTCTATCACAGATAAACCAAGACTATACCAACAACTTAAATAGACCCTTAGAGGAACAGGAGAGAGATACAGTAGCAAAATTGCTTCTTTTTTCTAATGTCAATATTTTTCTAATGCTAATAATGTCAAGTAGCTTAAGCTGAGGCAACTAACTATAGTTTGCCCAATACTTTCTTTATATCTTTGCAGAGTAGGCACAAAAATAAATAATTCTTATATCTAGTCTCCATGGTCTCACATCATTTATTTTCCAAAACAGCATTTTACAATTAAAGAAAAATAAGAGTATGCATTTGTTAAGAACAAGTTGAGTAACTTACACCATTTTGAGACTGCTTTCAAATGAAATCAAATGAAGGTCAAATAATTGGTTCTATATATCTTCAATCAGATAGAACAATTACATACTGGAATTGACAGATTAACCAACAGGTGGTTGCTTTGAATATTGTGCATCTTACCATGGTATAATTTAGAACTAAATTTGTATAAATGTTAGGTATATAACATAGTGATTGATATAATTGCTTGTGGTAAAATGATGCTCACAAAAATACAACTTTGTTATAAAAATGTGACTATGGTCACTTTTTATACATGGTCTCATTGTGATTAAGCTTATACATATTGTTTGAGTAAACAGTTTTTTCTATTTCATAATTAAATTGCTAATTCAAAATTACATTGAAAATGGTAAGCCAACTATATTTGCATATTTTCTGTGCATTTTACATCTATTGCTTTCAGTTATTCCTTAGCAAATTTTATACCATATATTTTTATCCTTTTTTTGCTTCTCCAACTCCTCTAAGATAATTCCCATACTACATTCCACACAATTTTGTTTCTCTCTCTTCTTTTCAAAAAGTGCAGAAAAGGGCTTGCAAAATCATTATAGGTTAAGAAGAGTAGCTGTTTTTCTAGAGGTCTTTTATTTTATTTTATTTTATTTTTATAGAATAAAGTCTCATTTTTTTATCCAGGTATTCCCTTCTTCAAACTCCCTTCCCACTCCTGACCTCTCCTGGTCACTCTCTGTTCTCCCCATTTACTTATTTCCTCCCTGAAAGGGCAGGAGGTGCCAAGGTTCCAAGGTGGCCTAGTTCAGCATCCACTCCAGGCAATAAAGGTCTTAAGTTAAGTCTCAGCAACCATATGGTGGCTCACAAGTATCTATTATGAGATCAGGTGCCCTCTTCTGGCATGCAGGCAGAACATTGTAAAATAAATAAATGAATAAGTAAGTAAATAAATAAGTAAATAAATAATCTTTTACAATATTCTTACTAAAAGCCCATAAAACAAAATTAAAATAAATAAAAAGCAATAAAATGAAAATTGCTAAAACCAAATCAAAACAAATAGCCCCCCCACAACACACATACAAAAACTAAAACGATGGAGTTTGTTTTTATTGTCCAATTGTTTTAAATTTTGGTTGATATACCCAGTGACACTTGGTTGAAAAAAAAATATCTGTGTTTCCCTGTACCAGCAGGTATAAACTGTAAATAGCTTTTCACTTAGGGGTGGGGCCAATCTCTTCTTCACCACCTCAATGCAAAGAACTAGTCTAGACTGAGCTTGTACAGGTTTTGTATGTGCTGTCACAATCTGTGAGTTTATATACCTAAGTCGTGTTGTGCCTGCAAGACACTGTTTCCTTGAATCATCTATCAGCTCAGCTCTTACAGTCTCTTTTCCACATAAATCCCTGGGCCTTGAGTGGAGGGGTTTGATAAAGACATCTCACTGGAGTCTGGATGTTCTCCCTCTCTACATATTCTTCTGTTGTGAGTCCTCATAGTAATTCCCTTATGCTGCAAGAATAAACTTTTCTGATAAGGGTTGAGAAAGACAATGATCTATAGACATAGCATTATGGGTTAAGGGTTATTTTATTGCTGTGTTCCCTTAGCAAAAAAAGAGTGTAGGTTTTCTCTTTGACACATAATCTATCTAGTTAATGTTCTTGGTCACTTCAGCATTATCGGGTATGGGTTTTATTTCATTGATCAAAACTTATTTTGTTATTCCCGTTATATTTTGCTATTATAGTACTAGGACATCTTCCTGGCAGTTTACTGTTGTATGTTGGAAAGTGTGTAGCTGGGTGTATTGATGACTATATTTCTCCTCCTGTAGAATCTCTCTTTGCATTGTCAACAATGGTTGGAAGGGCTGAAACTTCTAGTTCATCACCAGCTCCACTTCTCCATGTTTGTTGATATAAATGACAGCAAGCCAAGGTCTTACCATCAAATTGTGGAGAGCAAGCAAAAGCCTTGGCAATAGTCTGTGATGTATTTGGTTCCATGAGACTTCTTTGGCCTCATCTCAATAAGATATAACTCATTCCTGACACTGGGGATTTTACTTCATTGTATAAAATATTTAGTTGGGTTCATTATCTTTCCCAATTATGGGTGATTCCTTTTAGATTATTTTCATATATATATATATATATTAAAAACATCTACAATAACAGGTTATTTTTTTTTCTAAAAAACCTTTTAATGATTGTTGTCTCGCCTATATTTTTGCCTTTCTCTCTCATATCCCTACCCATTTAATCCTATTATAGTTTACCTTTTATCTCCCATAATACTATATTTGATTTCCATACTTTTCTATCAGGAAAATGCAAATTAAAACATATTTGAAACTTTATCTTACTCCAGTCAGAATGGCCAATATCAAAAAAACAAATGACAGCACATACTGGTAAAAATGCAGAAAATGGGGAATATTTACTTTTGTAGAATTGGGTGCAAACTGGTATCACCAATATGGAAATCAG
Organism: Sigmodon hispidus; assembly: GCA_004025045.1. NCBI lineage: Eukaryota > Metazoa > Chordata > Mammalia > Rodentia > Cricetidae > Sigmodon > Sigmodon hispidus. Next base: position 51,920 of record PVIH01008668.1, read on the forward strand.
TGTGGAGGCTTCCCAGGAAATTCAGAATTGATATAATTCAAGATGTAGCTATATCATTTTTGAGCATATACTCAGAGGACTCTATATCCTACCACAAAGTTGCTAGCTTTTCCATGTTCAGTGCAGTTCTATTCATGATAGCTAGAAATTAGAGACAGTCTAGATGTCCCTCTGTAGATGAATAAATAAAGAAAATATGGTTCATCTGTAACAATGCAATGTTCAGCATTAGAAACATAAAATTATGAAATTTTCAGGTAAATAAATGGAACTTAGAAAAGATCACATAGAACATATTTCTGTTTTGAAGTGAAGTTTACCTCACTCTGAATGATTTTTTTTTCTTACTTCCACTATATGCTGCAGTGTATCCATAATTTCTTTTCTGATATATTTTGTTGTTGGTATATAAAAAGAACACACTCCAATTTACAATCAAAAAATATTGCTAGGTATAAACCCATCCCGGTTTGTCTTAAATTGACATAAAGCTATCGAGTACAATTGATCCTTTGTCAACTGGACGCACAAATATGTCATGATTATGCCACAACCTTTTCTTTCTTATCCATCTCTAATATCATACATTAATGTCCACATTACAAAATAAGATAGTGTACAACTTTAAAAAGTCCTGAAGTCATACAAAATCAAATACTTGAAAAGTTCTAGCCCTTTAAAAATACCTGAATCTTTTATATATTTGATTGTTTTTAGTGTCTGAGCCCTTTTACTGTATTTTATTTTATCATGTATGGTTGCTGTCTCTTGGAAGCCTGGTCTTTTCTAGTGACTGGATCCAGAGTTGAGCAAAAGTGGCAAGGAGGAAGTCAAAGAGTGGAGGGAGGGAAAGCTATAATCCAGGTAAATTGTATAAGAAAAGAATCTATTTTCAATAAAAAGTAAAATTATACAGCACATAAAATTTTTATTGAAGGGAAGACAAAGGATCTGCAAAACCTGTCATCCATAATTGAACTTTTAGGTAGAATGAGGAATAGAAATATTAAAAACCTCTCTATCTCAAGCATGTGCTAATGGATGGAAGCTAAACAGTTATACATATATGTCTGCAGTGACAGGTATTTTCTAACGGAAAATTCTGGGACTTACTGATTGTTATTTTTCAAAAGTAGGTTTGTTTAATGAGAGAATTTAATTCTGATAAAAATTTAACTTATTTTAGTTTTCCAGATCCTCATGAACTTTTGAGGTAGGATAAATGCTAGCTTTGTATACTATAAATGATATAATTTAAGCAAAGATTTAGAGTCATAACTCCACAGGTAAAATGCTTGCTTTGTAAGTATGATGACCTGAGCCTGATTACCAGAGCCCACAGAAAGATTCCTGGTGTGGTGGGTGTCTTATGTTTATAATCTCATCATTTGGGATGCAGAACAGGAAAATCCCTATAGTTTGCTGATCAGTTAGATTAGTCCAATAGGTGAGACATGTCTTATGTCAGGGTTGAAGGGAGGTTTCTCTGCTTTAGCCAGGCTGTCATGCTAAGACTAAAAATGTGTCACCTTTCTGCAATCCTAAAACAAATAATCAGCTGTCCTCAGCTGTCAGTTTCTACAAAATAAACAAATAAGATAAATACTTCCTATTTCAAGGGAGTAGAACCAGTATATAACGACAATTAAATCAACACAAAGCTGAAATCTAACAGTGTAGATAACTCAGTGTTCAATATCTGCAACACATTTACAATTATCTAGGCTCCTCTGATGGGTCTGGATTACTCCTCTGGCTTCAGTCTCTGGAGCCCACAGCAGTTTTCTCCTAAACTCGGGCTGGATTCACTCCAAACACTTTCTGAAATCACAGAATATTTTCTGAGCTTTCTTTTGAGGCTCCAGGCGAATCTTATAGTGCCAAGCCTCAACTACTCTCAATAATCCCTTCATGCCTTCAAAACCAGTACTACCTAATCCATTATTAATTTTGGCTGCCAGCTCAAGGTACAATCTTGGTTTCTGCTAGAACACAGCTTTTGTGTTCTCTGAGGTAACCCTCCCAGAAGATATCATCTCAATACTGGTTTCTTCTTAATCGTTGCTAATTTCTCAGTTCCACTTGATGAGCATCAATTATACCAGCAAAAGAAAAGTTGAAACTTTGCTGGGTTTTGTAGTGCTCACTTGTGTTGCATTGCACCACTTCACGGCAGTCTTGGTTCCTAACACTGTATTGCTGTCATGCCAAGGAACACCAACACATACTGGCTGTCATACCTTGGTTCAGATTTAAGATTAATATGCTAGAAATTGCAAAATATTTTTTGGTTACACTTACTTGTTATAAGGTTTTGGGAAAAATTATTTATTCCTCTAATAGGAGTGTCTTTTTGTACACTGTAAATGTGCTTTGTTGTTATTTATTGATAAAAAGGCTCTTGATTATGGCAAGGGAGCTTGGAGACAGCTGGGGAAATCCAAGCAGGGATGAAGGAGAAAGGTGGAGTCTTTAGAGATGTCTCACTTATTGGACTAATCTAACTGATCAGCAAACTATAGGGATTTTCCTGTTCTGCATCCCAAATGATGAGATTATAAACATAAGGCACCCACCACACCAGGAATCTTTCTGTGGGCTCTGGTAATCAGGCTCAGGTCATCATACTTACAAAGCAAGCATTTTACCTGTGGAGTTATGATTCTAAAGAGATGCTGCAGGCTGCTGCTGAAAATGGAACACAGGTAAAGCCACAAAGCCACGTGGCAATACATAGATTAGTGAAAATGGGTTAAGTTGTAAGAGCTATCTAGAAATGAGGCTGAGACATATTATTATAAATAAAAAAAGAAATGTTGGTAGTTCTGATATCTTATAGTTCACAGCTGATTCTTCCACTCCAGTTAACCAGAACTACTGATTCTTAAAGAAAAATAAGCTATTATCCAGAAAGAGGTTTTAATAAACTTTTAAACTTTTCTCTGAAAGTTCACAAGCTGTGTCTCCATCATCTGCATAGCTATCAACAGACTTGTGTTCTAAGCTATGACAAAACTGAGCTCTCAACACTCAATGACTTTTTTACACCAGGGTTTCAAAATCTTTCCACCATCCTCCACAAATCAACATAGTCACATCTGTCACAAGACTACTACACAATCCTGGCACCAATTTCTCTTAGTTAAGATGACAATTGCTGTGATAAAGCACCATGACCAAAGCAACATGGGGAGGAAGGATTTATTCGGCTTCTCATTTACTGCTCATCATCTACAGAAGTCAGGACAGGAACTCACATGGGGCAGAAATCCAGAGGCAAGAGCTGATGCAGAGGGCGAGGACTGTCTCTTGCTGGCTTGTTCCACATAGCTTTCTCAGGACATTTTCTTATAGCAATGAAGACTATCAGCTCAGAGTGGTACCACCTATGCCCTCTTATACTGATGACTAGTTAAAAAAATAACCAACAATCTTGTCTGCTTACACCTGAATCTTCTGGAGGTATTTTCCTAACTGATACTACCTAATAAACAATAGCTTGTGTCAGGTTGACATAAAGCTAGCCAGTTAAAAAAAAGACACTGAAAAATGAAAAGATATTTGTGTTTAATGAATTGGTAGAATTAATACTGTCAAAAAAGCATCACATGAAAATCTATTTACAGATTCAAAACCATACCAATAAAAATACCTAGAACATTCTAAATATACAAAAATTAATTTACAACATGAAAGACCCCAGGTAGCATAAGAATCCATGAGGTGAAAAATATTGAAAGTATTACTGTTACAGAGTTCAACATATATTAGAATTATTTTATAGCAATAAGATAATATTGTACTAGCACAAAGGCAGACATGTAGACCAATGAAACAAAATCCAAAACTCCGACACAAGTACACATAATTTTAGCCTTTTAATATTTAACAAAGATGTCAGAGACATATGCTGGAGTAAAGAAAGTGTCTTCAACAAATGGGCAGGAAAAACTAGATGTCCACATGTAAAATAATACAATTAAATATGCAGCTGTCACATTGCTGGAAACGGGCCCCACCGCACATGAAGACAGTCAAGGGCTGTTGTGGGAAGAAGGGCTTTTTGCGGGAGAAACCTCCTGAGAGGTTGCCTGAGCCTAAGTGGACATTCCATGTGCATGCAGCCAACATCAGTGGGAATTAGGAGGGGACACACACACACACAATAATAATAATAATAATAATAATAATAATAATAATAATAATAACTTGAATAGGTCATGTATTGGAGAAGATCATGGGAGAAATAAATATGAAGAGCTAGAGAAGAGAGAAGGAAGGGTAGAATGTTTGTAAAAGAGTGTGCTCAGGAATGATATCCTCAGAAAATTAAAATTAAAATGGTATTGTGTATGAACAGGTTAGTGGTTATTTATTTTTACAAGTATTTAACTCATAACTTGTATGCTGTTGCTCTTTTAGGTGGCATGGCTTTAGGCATAGTTTAAACCAGCTATTATGTTGTTGAGTACTATGGGAGAAACATTGGGTTTATAATATGATCAATATGATTATTTAGATTAATATATTCAAAGTACAGAATTATTTTTTGTCAAGTCTTCAAATGAACTATTTAGTCATTTAAACACACATATAAATCAAAAGCTTTCAGTTGTTATTAGGAAGGAAGATGTAAGCGCATGAGATTATACCATGAAAATAGCAAGAGATTGAAAGGACAAACACCATAAATGGGAGTTGCCTGCCACCTTCAAATCTGATACTAGAAATTTGGAGCTATTTTCCAGCAGAGGAAAACAATTCACATATCTTAGTTCTCTTATTTATATAAAAATAGTATTTCATAACAGATTTATGAGAAATACATATCTATGTTTGTAAGAAATGAGAAAATTGCTATTAAATAATTAGTGATTAATGAAAGAACCATTAAGTAAAACTACCCTATAATCTGTTCTCAGTGATGTTTATTAACTAAATTATAAAAAATAAGCATATATTGTTTTACATAATTCAAATGATTATCCTGTTTTGTGAGTAAACAAACAGACAGTATCTAAAGTCAAATGATGCTTCCTCATGAAAATTTGTTACTCTCTGTTTTATTATCTCTTGCCAAGGCCTATTAATTTCCACGCAATAGGTTGAGATAGACAACTGTTCTTTACCAGAAGTGGAAGCTGTTCGTGGCTTCACCATTTGAATGAATAGAAGATGGCAATTAGATTCTCAACACCTGAACAGGACAACTTCATTTTTGTACATGTCAAGTGCTCACAAGTTACAAGAAGGGCTGTTTTAGTGGGGTGAACCATTTGAAGATTATCACAAAATATAATCTATAATATATTATAAGGCAAATCACAAATGTTAGAAACATTTGGCAAAGATATTTCAGTATTTTTTGTTAGCATTACTGTGCAATGTTTCAAATATACCAGCAAGTGGGTCCAGATATCTCAATGATAAACTGTCTTGTAGAAACATTGTCATCCTATAGAAGATTGTCACTACAGAAAATGACCAATAAAATAGTTCACACTATGGGATAAGGTAAAAGTCCTCATGATAGTCAAAATTACAGAATGAGGGATCATAAGCACAAATCACATGTGTACCTCTTGTGGGATATGTTGACATATGTATATGTCCATGACTGACTGACTATCCCTGGTTTTCTCTTTCTGTCTCTGTCTCTCTCTCTCTCTGTCTCTCTCTCTCTCTCTCTGTGTATGTTGGTCAAATGAAAGTGAGAGTAATTACCTGTAGCATGGGTATACTATGAGTCACTAGGGTATGGTGTTTTATTGGAAAGTCAAGAGAAGTGTCTGACAAGCTACTGCTTTTCATCCAAGGTATTCACAGCTATTTCATCATTGTGGAAATTGCACTTGCTACTTTGGCACTTACAGTATTCTTGAACTGAGGCAAAGAAGTGAAGTTTCAAGTGCAGTGATGGTTTTTCTACTGACATTAAACCAACTAATGTTCTGAGAAATTCTTGGCATGGCCTTTCTTCATCTGTTTTAAATTTTTGTGATATAAAGGCATTATGCTAAAGACAATGAAATTTTAAGAATAAAATTTACATCTAATCTTTGACATTGTGAATATTTGTTAATTTTTACTTTCAATTCCAGAAGTTTTATCCAATTTGAAATATCTTCCTGAAAATCCAGAGTACAAGATATTTTATATATGTTTATAGCATCCTAATTTTTCCATTATCCTGTAATAGTGAGACAGGTGGCTTATAAATTAAACATGGATGCAATCTATAATTGAGTAGGTTCAGTCCAACCATATTGTCCCCTAAAGGCCAGGTGTTGTTCATGAAATATATTGAACTAAGTGTCTTTTTCTAATAGAAATGTAGAAAAATCAAACAATAATTTTTATGCTATGTTTGAGAAAAAGTATATGTGATTTGGCAATTAATTAAGAAGAGGAAAGAGTTCTAAAGTAAATTTAACTCTTGTTATCTAACTAGAATAAATTTAAGACAATATATACAATTCTGGAAACAAAATAAAACTATACAAGTGCATACATTATGCATGATTGCCCTGTGCATGGTGGACTAATGAATACCCAGTGCTCTGCACACTTTCTTTCTTGATAAAAAAAAAAAAAAATCAGCAAGGAAAAAATTACTCATCTACTGTTCTCATACGATTGCCTAGGTTCTTAGAAAGCCTTCTAATACAGAATGCTTCCTTCTATTTAAAAGCAAATGAAGTGGAGGTTCTTGTAAAGCAAGGCTATTCATGTGCATTTTTTTTTCTTTACCTGAGTTTGAAAGAAGCTTACATATATACATATTTAGAGGATATGCTTAAATATGGCAATATAGACTTTTAACAGGACACCTATGAGTCTGAAACATAAATCATGCATTCAAAAAATACAAAAAAATACAGAGAGAGAGAGGGGAGAGGGGGGGCGAGGGAGAGAGGGGGAGAGAGAGAGAGAGAGAGAGAGAGAGAGAGAGAGAATATCCAGCCCAAGTGGCCAAGTACTAGAGTTTTAGGATCTTAGAAATAAGTGAATATTGGTGGACTAAATAGAATCTTATTACAAGAAGCCTTCTTTTTTATAATAATAAAGAAAACATCTGTAAGAGACAGAAATGGCAATTTTTAAAAGCTCCACATTAGACTCCCAGAGCTTGGCCTGGTGCTTGGCTGTGGATCTCTGCATCTGTTTCCATCAGTTACTAGATGAAGGCTCCATGATGACAGAGTATTCACCGATTACCAGGGTGGGCCAGTTCAGGCAGTTCAGGAGTCTAACTAAAGAGAGGGCAGAGGAATTATACAAGTAAGGGAGGTCAAGCTTGTAACGGGAAAATCTACAGAGACAGCTGAACCATGCTAGTGGGAACTCCTGAACTTTATACCAACAGCTATGGGGCCTGCATGGTCTCAAACTAGGCCTCATGCATGAGGAAGATTAGCTGTGTAGTTTGGTTTATTTAAAGAGCCCCTGGCAGTGGTATCAGGATCTATCTCTGGTGAATAAGCTGACTTTTTGGAACCCATTACCTGTGATGGCACACTTTGCTCAGCCTTGATGGGGGTGGGGTCTTGGACCTGCCTCAACTGATTGCAGGAGGCTTTGCTTACTCCTCATGGAAGAACTTACTATTTTGGAGAAGGGAACAGGGGGAAAGGATGTGTGTGGGGGGAGCAGGAGGATGGATGAGAGGAGGATCTGTAGCCGGTATGTAAAACTAATAAAAAGTTTTTAATAAGAAAATATTAAAACCTGCACATTAAAGTAATGAATATAATTTCAAATAAAAATAAATAGAAAAAGTGCAATGGTTTCCCCCAGTCATTTTATTTTCTGAAATTCACAATTTTTCAGTGATTATACTTATTTTTATAGATTATTATTGGAGAAGGAATACTTGAGAACTAAAAAAGTTGAATATTTATATATATATAATGTAGATTATAATAAAAGTTACATTGATGATTAAACAGTAAGTTAAATAATAAAAATCATGTTTATTATTTGCACCATTAGTAGCTATTTGCTTCTGTTTATGTATTTGATTATTAACACTAAAGCACGCACTCCTAGCATGTCAAGGCTAATTCAGTTGTGTGTCAAGATTGAGAAACTGATTTAAAGAAGAACTTAAAAGAATAGCTCATTTTTTAAAAAAAATAACAAGAGTTGTCAAGTGAAGCAGCAGTCTTTACACTGTAAACTATGTAGAGATCTCGCTTCAGATTCATAAACAGCATTGAAGAGGGAAACAAAATGCAGGACTCCTTCTCCTTTGACACAGGAATAATTGCTCCCTAAGTCTTGCTTTGCACTTTGGAGAAAATCCGTAATAGTTATCATTAAATTTAACTGTGGAAGTCCTGAAGTCCTGTTTATTAACTAGAAAACTATATTAAAATGAATCTCCATGTTAGAGATGTTCATTATGGGGATGAATGCAGGTAACGATGACCAGCATATGAAAATATGTCTTGTTTAAACACTTACTCTCAAGTAAGGGCAATTGTTTGTTATGTTTGATATATAACTTGTCAGGAGATATGAAAAAAAGTAAAAGAAGAATACAGGTTTTTTGTTGTTTTTTGATTTTTTTTTATCATGAACAAAGTCATATTTTTTATCCGTATATCAAGAAATGTATCAAGTCTCAAAAGGATGAGAATCTTTCAAGATATACATAAGGTTATACATACAACATGTTAAACCACCCAAACATAACTTCTATTGTTTACAAAACATGCAAAATTTGCTGCTGCTATTTAGAGTGCATCAGTATCAAGTAAGTTGTAAAATGAAAGAGGGCATTCCATTAATAAAACCCATAGACAAGAAATATTCACATAGATATTGACATTAAAATATCAAGAAAATTAAGGCAAATCAGAAATGAACAGGTGTTCACACAGATTTTTATTAAGAAGTAAACACATATGTGTTTCAAGTACTTGGCTAAAGTGGAAATACAACCATAAAAGTTCAATAGCGACCTTATATGTTGGCTGTAATCGACAGTTCTCTAATTGGATTTAAAATCCACTAAACAGGAAGGGAATAATGTCTGGAAACTTGGCTAAACCTCAAGGGCTAGGGAAATCAAAAATCTTATAATCACCACTTTATTAGATCAGCATATTTTCTAATGATATTCTGTTCGTAGCAAATTGAGACCATTATACAAGTCCACCACTGGACACAATGTAGATATCATAGAATTGTGGGAAGCTTAGGCCTTAAGGATACATCTTCAACACAAATCCTGTACCTAACACTGTGAGAACAACATAGAATAGGGGACAGAAAAATTGGAAGAGCCAGATGACAAGGATTTTGGCTGTAAGACTGTATCTCCTAAAAATTCCCATTTACGCAAGAACTGAACATTAACATCAATAGACGACATACTATTGAGAAAGGGGGAAATCTAATGGAGTCCCAGCTGTAAACACAGAAGCTAAACAATTTAAGACTGCTGAGTGGGAGAATTAGCCACTCAGGAAAGAGTCACTCATTGCTTATTCATATGGAATTGTCAGCTCTAAACTAATACATACCCCAAACCAAAAATAGACTCAGCAAGTTGTATTTTTGTTGTATATTTGTCTATCTATCTATATATGTAGGAAAAAGGGACCATCTATTTGAGCAGGAGATAAAGAATGCATATGGCAGTTGTTGGAAGGAGAAAAGGTAAGGGATAATGTTGTAATTATATTTTAAGTAAATGACATTAAATAATAAAAAGAAAATAAAGACTTAACCATAAAATAAAATTTCCAAATATTAAAAAAATATTGAACCTAATAAATGTTAAACAATATATATACACATATAAAAATTATATATACAAATATAATTTATCTCTTGAACCAAATGGTTCTCTGTTTAATAATTAACTACTCATCATGTATGACCTCAAATATTAGTTATTTTTCTGGTATTCAAATTGAGAACTGCTACATCTGTATTAATTGGTTAGAAAATGAAATGATCTGAGAGGGTTAGTCTCTCAGGAGTTAATAGCAAGTATAATTAGCCAATATTATTACTTTAGGAGTAAATGTGGCAGAGCTCTCTATTTCTTTTTTTTTTTTCTTTTTTTTATTATGAATAAAGAAGTCAAATTTTCTATCCTTGTATATTCTTATTCAAGGTCCCTTCCCCCTCCCACAACATCAGGTCATTGTTTCTTCTTCATATCTCCACATCACCCCCATGGGCAGGTGATCAAAAGGTCCCAAGGTCACAATATTGCTTAGTTCAGCCTCCACTCCAGACAAATCCAGTTTTCTTCCCACAACATCAAGACTGAGTCAGGTGTTCTTCGAGCAGGAGTGGAATCCAAGGTGTCAGTCCAAGGAGTTTTAAATCCCAAGCTGTTCAGGGGTTGTGGTTTGCAGCTTGGGCATGTTTTTCTTTTTATATTTTTTTTGTTTGTTTGTTTAGAGTCCACTAATGAGTGAGTACAGCCCCTGCATATCTTTCTGGGTTTGTGATATCTCGCTCAAGAGAATATTCTCTAAATCCATCCATTTGCCTGCAAACTTAAGGATATAATTTTTTCTTACTGCTGAGTAGTACTCCATTGTGTAGATATACCACAGTTTGTTAATCCATTCTTCAGTTGAGGGACATCTAGGTTGTTACCAGGTTCTTGCTATTACAAATAATGCTGCTATGAACATATCTGAGCTAATGCCATTGGAATGCAACTGTGTAGCTTTTGGGTATACACCCAGAAGTAGTATTGCTGGGTCCTTGGGGAGATTGATTCTCAGTTTTCTGAGAAACCACCATACTCCATTCCAGAGTGCCTAAACAAGGTTACAATCTCACCAACAATGGAAGAGTGTTCCCGTTGCTTCACACCCTCTTCAGCATAGGCTGTCATCTGGGTCTTTTATATTAGTCAATCTGACAGGTGTTAGGTGCTATCTCATTGTTGTTTTGATTTGCATTTCTCTGATGGCTAAAGATGATGAGCACTTTTTCAAGTGCCTTTCAGCCATTCGTAATTTTTCTGCTGAGAATTCCCTTTTTAGGTCTGAACTCAACTTTTTGATTGGGTTATTCAAGATTTTGGGCTCTAGATTCTTGACTTCTTTATATAATTTAGAGATCAACCCCCTTCACTTGTTGTGTTGGTGAAAATATTTTCCATTCTGTTGGCTACCATTTAGTCATATTGACAGTGTCCTTGGCTTTACAGAAGCTTCTCAGATTCAGGAAATCTCACTTATTGATTGTTGATCTTAGTGTTGGTGCCACTATTTAGGAAGTGCTCGCCTGTGCCAATTTGTAGAAGTGTATTTCCCACTTTCTTTTCTATCAAGTTCAAAGAGGCTAGGTTTATGTTGAGGTCTTTGATCAACTTGTATTTGAGTTTTATGCAGGGTGACAGGCTTGGATCTATTTGCATTTTTCTACACACTACCATCCAGCTATGCCAACACCATTTGTTAAGTATATTATCTTTTTTCTATTGAATATTTTGGGCTTCTTTGTCGAAGATCAGGTGTTCATAGATTTTTGAGTTAATATCAGGATCCTCAATTCTCTTCCATTGATCCACAAGTCTGTTTTTATGCCAGTACCAGGCTGTTTTTATTACTGTAGCTTTATAGTATAACTTGAAGTCAGGGATGGTGATGCCTCCTGAGGTTCTTCTGTTGAGCAAAATTGTTTTGACCATCCTGGCTTTCCTGTTATTCCAGATGAAATTGAGTATTGTTCTTTCAAGGTCCAGACACAGGCTCAGGATAAAGGGTTGAAAAAAGATTTTCCAGTCAAATGGTCCTAAGAAAAAAGCTGGAGTTGCCATCCTAATATCTAAAAAAATAAACTTTAAGCTAAAAGCAAATTAAAGGGACCAAGTTGGTCATTACGTATTCATCACAGGAAAAATTGGTCAAGAGGATATTTCAATCCTGAATATTTATGCCCCTAATATAAGGGCACCTACCTATGTAGAAGAAACACTGCTAAAGCTCAAATCCCACATCAGTTTTCACACCGTAATAGTGGGAGACTTCAACACCCCACTTCCACCCCTGGATAAGTCAACCAGACAGAGACTCAACAGAAAAATAATGAGTCTAACAGAGGTTATGATGCAAATGGATTTAATAGATATCTACAGAAGCTTCCACCCAAATGCAAAGGAATATACATATTTCTCAGCTCCTCATGGAACTTTCTCCAAAATTGACCACATAATTGGTTATAAAGCAAATATCAACAGATACAAAAAATGGAAATAATCCCTTGTAACATATTTGACCACCAGGGTCTAAAGTTAGAGTTCAACAACATCAAAAATAAAAGAAAGCCTACCAACTCATGGAAACTAAAAAGCACTCAGCTGAACCATCTCTGGGTCAAGGAATAAATTAAGAAAGAAATCAAAGTCTTCCTAGAATTTAATGAAAATGAATCCACAACATATCCAAACTTGTGGGACACAAGTAAAGCAGTCTTGAGAGGAAAATTCATAGCGCTAGATGCCTAAAATGTAAAACCTAGAGAAATCCTACACTAGAAAACTAACAGCTCAGGTGAAAGCCTTAGAACAATTAGGAAAAAAACTCACCTATAAGGAGTAGATGGCAGGAAATAATCAAACTTAGCGTGGAAATCATACAATTGAAACAAAAAGAACAATACAAAGAATCAATGAATCAAAGAGTTGGTTCTTGGAGAAAATCAACAAGATAGATAAGCCCTAATACAAACTAATCCAAAAGCAGTAAAAGAGAGTGTCCAAATCAACAAAATTCAGAAATGAAAAGGGGGACATAATAACAGACATCCAAGAAATGCAGAGAATTATCAGATCATACTTCGAAAATCTATATTCCACAAAAATGGAAAACCTAGAAGAAATGGACAACTTTCTGGACAGGTACCATTTAACAAAATTAAATGAAGAACAGTTTAGTTACCTTATCAGGCCTATAACCCTTAAGGAAATTGAAGCTGTCATTAAGAGTCTCCCCAAAAATAAAAGCCCAGGTCCGGATGGTTTCAGTGCCGAATTCTACCAGACATTCAAAGAAAAAAATACTACCATTACTCCTCAAACTATTTCACACAGTAGAAACTGAAGGAATATTGCGAAATTCCTTTTATAAGGTCACAATTACCCTAATACCCAAGCCACTCAAAGACATAACAAAGAAGGAGAATTACAGACAAATTTCCCTCATGAATATTGATTCTAAAATTCTCAACAAAATTTTGGCAAACTGTATATAGCAGTATATAAAAAATATTATCCACCACCACCAAGTAGGCTTCGTCCCAGAAATGCAGGGTTGGTTTAACATATGAAAAACTGTAAAAGTTATTCATCATTTAAATTAACTAAAGGAACAAAACCACATGATCATATCCTTACATGCTGAAAAAGCCTTTGACAAAATCCAACACTCCTTTATGATAAAAGCTCTTGAGTGATCAGGAATACAGGGACAATATATCTCAATATAATAAATCTCAATATAATAAAGGCGATCTAGAGGAAGCCGACAGCCAGCATCAAACTTAATGGAGAAAAACTCAAAGCAATCCCACTAAAATCAGGAACTAGACAAGGATGTCCTCTCTCATCTTATCTATTCAATATAGTTCTTAAATTTTTAGCTAAAGCTATAAGAGTACGAAAGGAGATTAAAGGGATACAAATTGGAAAAGAAGAAGTGAAGCTATCTTTATTTGCAGATGATATGATTGTATATATAAGTGACCCACAAAATTCTTCCAAAGAACTGCTACAGCTGATAAACACCTTCAGCAATGTAGCAGGATACAAGATAAACTCAAAGAAATCAGTAGCCCTTCTATACACTAAAGATAGAAGAGCTGAAAAAGAAATAAGGGAAACATTACCCTTCATATTAGCGGCAAATAGTATATTAAATACCTTGTAGTAACTATAACCAAAGAAGTAACAGATCTATTAGACAAAAAATTTTAAATCACTCAAGAAAGAAATTAAAGAGGATATCAGAAAATGGAAAGCTCTCCCTGTTCCTGGATAGGTAGGATCAACATAGAGCTCACTCTTTCTGATGTCACATTATTCAAAACTTCTTGACACTGAGATTTCATTACAGAAGCTAGTTTGCCTTTACCATTTGGCTGTCATGTGTTTGAAAATGTTTTCTGAAACTCCACTCAGAAGAATAGAAGGAGAATAGTTGGAGAACAAAATTAAAACATATGAATGAAGAAAACTGTAGCAAACAAAAGTGCATCTGTGAAGAAATAGAGGGAGAACTAGAATTCAGAAAAAGATTAAACTTTAGATGAAAGATAGATTTTCTTAAACAACCAACAAAAAAATGCACAGTTTACACTAAAATTTTTAGTGGCTTATTTAAAATGTCTCAGGATAATGTAAGTTTTAAAAATGATAAAATACAAAGTAATTACATACTTTGGGAAGAAATGATGAGGTTTTCACAAAGAGGTGATTATTTTATTTTTGTTATTGTAAAAGTAAATTTATTGAAGAAATAAACAAGAGCCAAAGTTAGCTCATGTAGTATTGACATTCTCTTTTTTTTCTGATTCAAATAAACTAGTGAGCATTAGCCATTGAAATTAAATCTCAAGATAAACAACTGGTTTAAATTAAGATATGATTTTCAAGAATAAAAATTATATAGCACAATTTGTCAGCATTTTTGGGGATGGACAAAATACAGTAAACACTTCTGATTATCAGAAGCCTAAGTGTAGTATATAGACTGCACATGAAAACCACAAATTGCTATTAAGGCAAAATAATAAGAGCTTGGGATGTAGCTTACTTAATAGAGTGTTAAACCTGTATTCACATTACCAACATGTGTAAGAGTTGTGGTAGTGGCACAAATCTGTAATACAAGCACATCTTGAAATATTGAAGGATCAGAAATTCAAGAATTCAAATGTTGTCAAGGTCAGTATGGGCTACCTGAGAACCTGTCTCAAAAAATTAAAGTTAGGAAACAATAGAAATAATGACAAATGGAGAAAAGACCAAATAATTTACCTCTGGAGGGAGCTAAAAGTGAGGGACTACACCAAAGGCTCAGTGATTATTTTAATGAAAGGAACCTTTGTTAGGTTCCTTTAAATTTTTAGGAATACATGGTTTGGGTAGGCATTTATTGACTTAAACATTTATTTTCCATAGAGTGTGTACTACCTAGTTTCTCTGTCAACTTGACATATGCCAGCATTATTTTGGAAGTGGAATCCTCAATTGAGAATATACCTCCACCAGATTGGCCTATGAGTAAGCTTGTGGTACATTTTCTTGACTGATGATTGATGAGGGTTGTTCCATTCTCCAGTGGTTAGTGGTCCTGATGTTGTAGAAAAAAGTCAGTGTATAGAAGCCATGGGAGCAGGCCAAAAATCAGCATTCCTATACTTGAGCATCTGCTCAAGTTTCTCTCCAAGTTCCTGCACTAAGTTCTTGTCCTGACTTCCTTGGATGACTGACTTATAAACTGTAAGGTGAAATAAATGCTTTCCCCTCAAGCTGTTTTTCATCTTGGTGTTTTATTACAGCAGTAGACACTCTATCAAAGACAGAATATTACACACTGCATTCATCAATGAGTAACAAAATGAACAAATTAAAATTCCTGAACAAAGTTATTTCTTTAAGGATTAGCATAAGAAATAAAAATAATGTACATTTCTGCAGAAAAAACTAGATTAAAACCTTAATGTAGAATCAATTAAATGTAATTTAGTTTCAATTTCTAGTTGACAGTTGTGTTGAGAACAGATGCTTTGCCAAATTTAAAACTCAATCACGGTTTGTATAACATGACAATGATCACAATAAAGGCAACAAGTGTTATTACTAACTATTCTGTTAGCATACAAAAGCTAGTAGCCTTACTGAATACAAACATGCATATATTTTGAGAAAAAAAATGAAGAAACAATACTACTCACAATAGTATTAAACATGTTGGAATAAATTAGCCAAAAAGTAAAAGACTTGTACAGTAAAAACCTTAAGACACTGAAAAAAGAAACTTACTAAGACACTAGAAGATGGAAAGACCTTCATGTACATGGATTGGCAGAATTAAAATTGTAAAATGACATTCCTATTAAAAGCATCTTCAGGTTTATCACAAATACTATCAAAATTTCAATGCAATCTCTTACAGAAATTAATAAAAAAATTAGTCTCAGAATCTCAGATTTAATATAGAAACCCAAGACCAAAAAGAGCCAAAAACAATTTTGGAAAGTAAAAATACTTTTAGACCTATCACCATCTTATATTTCATTATATTAGAGAGTTATAGTAAGAAAACCAGCATTGCACTGACATAAAACAGACTGACTGACCAAAAGAATGGAATTAAGGATCCACAATAAGCCCACACTAGTATAGCCAAATAAAGATTACTAAAGAAGCCAAAAATACACAATGGAGATAAGATTGGTGCTGGTCAACCTGCATAGCTAAATGTAGAAAGCTGATGCTCAATCCTTATCTCTCACCCTGCAAAAAACTCAACTTCAAATGGATAAAAGTTTTCAGCATAAAAGTTGATACCTTGTCATATTTTTATCCAAACACAATCAGAAAGCAAATTATGGTTTTGTCATATACATTTGCCTAAGTATGTTTTTGAATATGATTTTCAAATACTAAAATATAAAATGGAACTAACTTATGTTCAGACCTCCTTTTCCCTTGTCATTAATTTTTTGTGATGTATTCTCATCTATGTGCATGATTTGTTTGTGTGTTTAATGTTGCTGGCTACTGGTTTAGTGTTCAAGTAAATAATAGAGAATAAACCAAGAAATAATAAATGGAATATTTTCTGTTACACTTGTATACCATAGAGTACTGGCTAGTAAAATTCACTTTTCAACAATAAAATCTGTTAACACAATGGCTAATTGACTATTAGCTGGCCTTGCACTTTTTTCAATATCCTCCCTTATAAATTACTTGATAAGAAAACAAAGGAAATATTATAAAAATATAATCTGAATTGGAACTAGACTAATTGAATAGCTTTAAGTAAAGACTTATTTTTATCTGTTATAGATCATGAAAGAAACTACAGAATCATACACCTATTTGAAAATTATAATCATTCACACTTAATATGCATACCACTGTATAAAATATTTAAACATAGTTTCTAGTTTTGATGATTTATTTGTAACTATTAGCAAATCACTAAAAGTGAATTAACGAACTGCTGAAAATTCAAGACTAAAAAATAGTGGTTTATTTTTTGATGTCTCAGTTTATTATTATTCTGCTCTATGTTGATTTGGGGCATTCTGCCAAGAATTTGACTAACATGCTTAATTTCACTTTTGTATTTAAAAGTTTTTTTTTTTTTTAAACATACCTACTACTGTTCCCCCTGTCTCCCATCTTTCCAGTCATCTCCCAACTTCCTCCACCACATCCTCCCATCCATTCCTCAGAAAGGATAAGGACTCCCAGGGTGAGTCAATGCAGTTTGGCATATCCACTTATGGTAGAACCACACCCCCATGCCCCCCCACTCCAGTATCAAGGCTGAGTAAGTCATTCTTCTGTAGGAATTGGGCTCCAAGAATACAATTCCTTCACCAGGAATAAATTCTAGTTCTACTGCTAGAGACTCCATAAACTGCCCATGCCATTCAGCTGTCACCACATTCAGAGGACCTGGTTCAGTCCCATGAAGTCTCCAACTGTCAGTTCAGAGACAGTGAGGTCCTAATAGCTCAGGGCAGGTCAGCTATCTCTATGGGGAGAACCCACTTTCACTTTTTTTTTAAACAAAAAACAAAACAAATCAAAATAAAACAACAACAACAACAAACTCCCCAAAAACCTCTATTCCCATTGCATTTTTAGAAGATTTATTTTTATTCTATTTTTAAAAATTAAAATATAATTGTACCATTCTGTTTATCCTTCCCCCCAATCCTCCACATGCCCTTGATCTCTCTAATTCATGACCTTGTTTTTCTCTTTTTCTTTAGGTGTGCATACTTTTAATTATGTATGTATGTATATATGTGTCTCTATGTGGGTACTCTCCTCCCCAGTGCTGGTATCTGCTGAGGACATAGGCATCATACCCTGTTGAACTGGAGTTGTAAGTAGCTTTGAGCTTCTTGATGAGGGAGTTGGAAACTGAACTTAGTTCTGCAAGAGTGGTGCAGGTTCTTAGGGCCATTTTCAGCTGCTATTTGACAACATCACTAAAGTAAACACGTTCTTCCTTGACTCTCATTTGAAGTCTTTATACATTATCTAACATAAGAAGCTTTAATATAATTGAAGGAAGTAGTGATTTTGCTTATGACATCACACTCATCCTCATTTCCTAAGTGTTTTTTTTTTTTTTTTATGTAAGTTACTGTGTAACTCTGATACTATACAAATCCCATAGAACCTTTTCTACTCACACAAAATCTATAAATGATATAAATCAATCTTCTTAAATTTTCAAAGGAGAAGGCACAAATTGTGCCCCCTCAAACCCATCATAGCTCCAGCTGCAGGTAAACAAGCAGGAGTCCAACTATCACCACCCCTCATCTGACCCTCTACCTCATAAGCCTCATTCAACTCCCAAAACTATACCCATCCTCCAAACCTCAGCTGCTCCCTGGGACTGCCTCTGAGAAGCTCCATTACAATAGCTGCTCCTTGTGACACAGCCTCTGGAAAGTCCCATCACAATAGTAGCTTCCTGAGACTCAGACTCTGGAGAGCTCTCTCACAAGAGCTCCAGCTTCAGATCTCAGCTGCTAGCTGAGACATAGTCCCTGCTGCTTCTGGTTTCTCTAAAAGCTCCATTTGGACCAAGAGCACCTGAAACACAGACAATGCTTGCACTAATTGGAGGAAGAGATAGTTTCTTCTTTTCCACACTAGTGTAAAAATATATTCAACAACATAAAGAACAATATGGTACCACTAGAACCTAGTGATTCTGTGAAGGCATAGATTTATCACTACAAAACTATTTTAGGAAAAGAGCATTTAATGCCTGAGGGCAGGGCCTAGGTCTGAGTCTGGAAAGAACCTTAGAAATGCAATTGACAGCCAAAAGTTAGTTTTGCACCAAAAGTTCTGCAAGCTGATTCAAGGGTTGGGTTTGTACTGAAACTGTAGCCAATGGTTGCCATAACCCATAACTCTTTGCCCAATCCTCAAATGCCAAGATATGTAGCATCCCACTTATGACATAAAGCCCCTTGCCTCTGGGCTCTTGACTGAGACCCTCTGCTGTGCCAGGAAGAATGAGTTTTGTTCCAGGTTCCTTTGATCCTGTCCAAAACAATAAACTGACCCTCATGTGTTTACATCGATTTCAGCTCCCTTGTGTTCTTTGAGGGATCCCTAGATAAGGTACAAGAGTTCTACAACAGCAAAATATAAATATTCCAATATAGAAGCAGAGGAAAATGACCTTAAAACTACCTTTATAAAGATAACTGATGGATTTGGAGGACATCCTCCTGAGTGAGGTCTTACAAACTCAGAAGTATTCAGGGGATATACTCACTCATAAGTGGACTTTAAGCAAAAATATTTTTTCATTGAAAGATGATGGGTGAATAAAATGACTTAAAACACACACACACATACATACACAAAACAAACAAACAAAAAGAAAAAGATAATGGATGTTTTTAAAGAGGAAATTAAAGAAATGAAAATCTCCCTTAAGAGAAAAGAGAAAAAGATAGGCAAAAAAAATTGGAAGAGAACAATAAATCTCTCTCTTTTTTTAAAATGTTTATATATTTGGACTTTAATCTTTTATTCTAACAGTTTCACACATGTGCACATGGTATCCTCCCTCCTCCTCCCAATGTCCTTTCATTTACTGTATGCAGCCTGCTGCAATGCTCACTTTTCTTGTGAAGTTTTGTGCAGATTATTAGAATTTAAACAATAAAAAAATTAGGAAAAAAAAACCTAAAAATAAAACTAGAATGTTACTAGCATATAGTTTGCCATCAACATTCAAATGTACTATATAGTTTAACTGTTTCTAGTATGTCCATACTGATGCAACTCTACCACAATACATTTTAAAATATTTTCATTTATTATTATTATTAACCACAATAGATCTCTTAAAGAAAGATTACAGAACCAAGAAAAGGCAATCAAACAGGTGAAGAAAACAGTTTAAGACTTAAAAACTGAAATGGAAGCACTAAAGAATAACAACCTGAGAGAATGCTAGAAATTTAAAATTTGAGTAAATGAACTGGAACTATAGATGCCAGCTTAACTAACGGAATGCAAGAGATGGAAGAGAGAATCTCTGGTCTGGAAGATACAATAGAGGAAATAGATACATCAGCCAAAGTAAACTCGGAAGTTAAAAAAAAGTACATATATAACCCCAAATTTCCAGGAAATATGGGACACTATGAAAAGACCAAACCTAAGAACAATAAGAATAGAAGAAGGAGAATACCAGCTCAAAGACACAGAAAATATATTCAACAAGATCATGGAATAAAGTTTTCCCAACATAAAGAAGAAAATGTCTATGAAGATACAGGAAGCTTACAGAACATCAAATAGACTAGATCCCCCAAAATGTCCATTTGCCACATAATAATGAAAATGCTAAACAGAACAAAAAAGAATACTAATAGCTGAAAAAGAAGAGGGCCAAGAAATCTATAAAGGCAGATGCATAAGAATAACTCCTGACTTCTCAGTGGAGACTGTGAAACCAAGAAGAACAGAGACAGATGCTATAAGGATACTAGGAGACCATGGATGCCAGGCCAGACTACTATAATCAGCAAAATTCTCAATCACCATAGACAGAGTAAACAAAATATTCCATAACAAAACCAGATTTAAACAATATCTAGCTACGAATCCAGCCCTACAGAATTCACTAGAAGAAAAATTCTAACCTAAAGAAACTAAAAACACCCACAAAGCTACAAGGAGTAGATATTCCCAAAGAAGGGAAATACTCACACAGTACCACCCCAAATAACAGGAATTAATAATCACTCGCCATTAATAACTCAATTCACCTATTAAAAGACACAGGCTAACACAACGGATATGAAAACAGGATCCATCCTTTTGCTGCATATAAGAAACACATCTCAACTTCCAAGATAGGCACTGCATCAGAAAAAAGGGTTAGGAAAGACTTTAAGGGAACAAGCTGGTGTAGCTAACCTAATATCTATTAAAATAGAATTCAAACTAAATTCAATCTAAAGAGATCAGGAAGGACATTACTTATTTATCTCAGGAAAAATTTATTAAGAGGAAATTACAATCCTGGAAATTTGTGCCCACAATACAAGGGTACCCACATTTGAAAAAGAAATATTATTAACATTAAACTTCATATCAAACCCCACATACTAATAGTGAGAGATTTAATTTCCCCACTCTTACGAATGTATAGGTCTACCAATCTGAAACTTAAAAGAGAAATAAAGGAGATAACAGATATTATGACTCAAATGGACTTAACAGCTATATGCAGAACATTAAACCAAAGCATCAAAAAATATACCTTCTCAACACCCCATGGAACTTTCTCTAAAATTGACACCTACTAAGTCATAAAATAAATATCAATAGATACAAAAATGGGAATAGCCCCTTATATTCTATCAAATCACCATGGACAAAAGTTAGAATTCAACAACACAAACCACAGAAAGTTCACATATTCATGGAAACTGAACTTCTCTCAGTTAAACCAGGTCCAGGTCAAAGAAGAAATAAAGAAAGATATTAAAGACTTCTGAGAATGCAATGAAAATGAATCCACATCACACCCAAACTTATGGGACACAATGAAAACAATCTAAGAGGAATGCTCAAAGTACTAGGTGCCAATATAAAAAAGATGGAAAACCTCTTCAATTTCTTTCTTCAGTGATTTAAAATTTTGTCAAATAGATCTGTTACTTCTTTGGTTATAGTTAACCCAAAGTATTTATTGCTATTTGCAGCTACTATAAAGCGTGGTGTTTCCCTTATTTCTTTTTCAGCCCTTTTATCTTTAGTGTATGGAAGAGTTTCTTTGAGTTAATCTTGTATCCTGCTATATTGCTGAAGGTGTTTATTAGCTGTAGAAGATTCCTGGTAGAATTTTGTGGATAACTTATGTGTACAATTATATCATCTGCAAATAGAGATAGTTTCACTTCTTTTGCAATTTGAATCCCCTTAATCTCCATTCGTTCTCTTATTGCTTTAGCTAAAACTTTGAGAACTATATTGAATAGATAAGGGGGGAGAGAGAACATCCTTGTCTAGTTCCTGATTTTAGTGGGATAGCTTTGAGTTTTTCTCCATTAAGTTTATTGTAGGCTGTCGACTTCTCATAAATTACCTTTATTATATTGAGATATTTTCCCTGCATTCCTGATCTCTCTAGTTCTTTTATCTTAAAGGACAGAAAGCAATTGAAGAGGATATCAGAAAATGGAAAGATCTCCATGTTCCTGGATAGGTAGGATCAACATAGTAAAAATGGCAATTCTACCAAAAGCAACCTACAGATTCAATGCACTGCCCATTAAAATCCCAACACAATATTTTATGGACCTGGAAAGAACAATACTCAACTTCATTTGGGACAGCAGGAAAGCCAGAATTGTGAAAACAATTTTGCTCAACAAAAGAACCTCAGGAAGCATCACCATCCCCGACTTCAAGTTATACCATAGAGCTATAGTAATAAAAACAGCCTGGTACTGGCATAAAAACACAATTGTGGATCAATGGAATTGAATTGAGGATCCAGGTATTAACCCAAAAACCTATGAATACCTGATCTTCAACAAAGAAGCCCAAAATATTCAATGGAAAAATGATAGAATCTTTAACAAATGGTGTTGACATAACTGCTGTGTAGTGTGTAGAAAAATGCAAATAGACCCGAGCCTGTCACCCTGCACAAAACTCAAATCCAAGTGGATCAAAGACTTCAACATAAACCCAGCCACTTTGAACTTGATTGAAAAGAAAGTGGGAAATACCCTCTAATGAATTGGCCACAGGTGACCACTTCCTAAATATAACACTAATGGCTCAGACACTAAGATCAACAATCAATAAGTGGGACCTCCTAAAACTGAGAAGCTTCTGTAAGGCTAAGGACACAGTCAATAATACAAAATAACAGCCTTCAGAATGGGAAAAGATTTCTCACCAACCATACATATTGTAGAAGGCTGATCTCTAAAATATATAGAGAACTCAAGAAACTAGACACCAAATCCTTGAAAAACCCAATCAAAAAATGGGATTCAGGGGAAAAGATTTTCACCAACCCTACAAGTGATAGAGGACTGATCTCTAAGATATATAAAGAGCTCAAGACTCTAGAGCTCAAAACCTTGAATAACCCAATCAAAAAATGGGGTTCAGATCTAAAAAGGGAATTCTCAGCATAGGAATTACGAATGGGTGAAAGGCACCTGAAAAAGAGGTCATCTTTAGCCATCAGAGAAATGCAAATCAAAACAACTTTGAGATACCACTTGACACCTGTTAGATTGGCTAACAGATGACAGCCTATGTTGGAGAGGATACAGAGCAAGGGAAACACTCCTCCATTGTTGGTGGGAGTGTAAGCTTGTTCAGCCGCTTTGGAACACACTATGGCAGTTTCTCAGAAAATTAAGAATCAATCTCCCCAAGGACCCAGCAATACCACTTCTGGGTGTATACCCTAAAGATGCACAGTCATACTCCAAAGGCATTAGCTCAACTATGTTCATAGCAGCATTATTTGTAATAGCAAGAACCTGGAAACAACCTAGATGTCCCTCAACTGAAGAATGGATTAACAAACTGTGGTACATATACACAATGGAGTACTACTCAGCAGTAAGAAAAAATGATATCCTAAAATTCACAGGCAAATGGATGGACTTGGAGAATATCCTCCTGAGCGAGGTATCACAAACTGAGAAAGATAAGCAGGGGATGTACTCACTCATTAGTGGTCTCTAAACAAACAAACAAGAAAAAAGCCAACCATGCCCAAGCTGCAAACCACAACCACTGAATAGCTTGGGATCAGAAACACCCTGGACTGACTCTTTGGATCCCACTCCACCTAGAGGAACACCTGACTCACTTTTGAGGGAGGGGGGACAAAATTGGATCTGCCAGGAGTGGAGACTGAACTAAGCAATATTGGGTCAGTGGGACCATGGAACTGTCTGCTGCTTGCCCAGGGAGGGGATGGGGAGTTGTGGAGAAGAAAAAAATAACCTGATGTGGCTGGAGGAGGAAGGGACCTTGAATAAGGATATACAGGGATAGAAAGCATGACTTCTCTGTTCATAATAATAATAAAAAAGCATACAAAAAATAAAATAAAAAAAGAAAGTAAAACATCTTTATTTTTCCAAAGACTCGTTTTCTGGATAATCGTTCCCAACTGGAAACATCATTTAATGACAACCCAGCATTTTTCTGGCTCCACTTCTGAAGTGACCATCCCAGAACAACCATGAACTCTGTATCTTATAATGCATATTAATACTTAAAGCTCAGGTCCTTTATACATCCTATACTATGAGATGTTTACATTTCTCCTCATCTTAGTCATCACAGCACTGCGGAAGTTGCAAACTATCTGTTTTATGGATGAAGAAATTAGAGATCATAACATTAAAATAAAATGACCTATGTCCTTCTTATTATAATTGTATCCCAGATTTCCTGACACCTAAGTCTTGGCAATTTTCATCAAATTGTATGTTGCATTTTAATAAATGATATCTGGTTATCCAAAGAAAAAATGGGGATCAGAACTAAATAGGGAATTTTCAGCAGAAGAATTACAAATGGCTGAAAGGCACTTGAAAAAGTGTTCAACATCTTTGGCCATCAGAGATATGCAAATCAAAACAACTTTGAGATACCACCAGACATCAGTCAGACTGGCTAAGATAAAAGACACAGATGACAGCCTATGCTGTATAGGGTGGTGAGCAAGGGGAATACTCCTTCTCCTTTGTTGGTGGGAGTGTTAGCTTGTTCAGCCAATCTGGAATGCAGTATGGCAGTTTCTCAGAAAACTGAGAATCAATCTCCCCAAGGACCCAGCAATACCACTTTTCGGTGTATACCCTAAAGATGTACAGTCTCACTCCAATGGCATTAGCTCAATTATGTTCATAGCATTATTTGTAATAGCAATATCCTGCAAGCAACCTAGATGCCCCTCAACTGAAGAATGGATTAACAAACTGTGGTACATCTACACAATGGAGTACTACTCAGTGGTAAGAAAAAATGATATCCTAAAATTTGCAGGCAAATGGATGGATTTAGAGAATATCCTCCTGAGCGAGGTATAACAAACCCTGAAAAATAAGAAGGGGATATACTCACTCATTAGTGGACTCTAATCAAAACAGCAAAAAGCACAGTATGTCCAAACTGCAAACCACAACCACTGAACAACTTGGGATTAGAAACACCTTGGACTGGCACCTTGGATCCCACTCCTCCTAGAGGAACACCTGACTCAGTCTTGATCTTGCGGTGAGGAAACTAAATCTGCCAGGAGTGGATGCTGAACTGAGCAATATTGGGATTTTGGAACCTCCTGCCCTTGCTGGGCAGGAGATGAAGAGATGTGGAGAAGAGAGAGTGACTAGAGAGGGAGGGAGGGGGGGCCTTGAATAAGGATATACACAGATAGAAAATGTGACTTTATTCATAATAAAAAAAGATGGAGAAATCTCACAAAAGAGACTTAACATCACAGCTGAAAGCTCTAGAACAAATAGAAGCATACTCACCCAGAAGAAGTAGATGGCAGGAAATAAACTCAGGGCTAAAATCAATGACATTGAAACAAACAATAATACAAAGAATCAATGAAACAAATACTTGGTTTCATGAGAAAGTCAATAAGATACACAATCCCTTATCCAAATTAACCAAAAGGCAGAAAGAGATTGTTTAATGAACAAAATCAGAAATGAAAAAGGGGACATAACAACAGACACCAAGGAAATGTAGAGAATCTTTATGTCATACTTCAAAAGCCAGTACTCCACAAAATTGGAAAACCTAAAAGAAATGGACATCTTTCTTGACATGTATCACTTACAAAATTAAATCAAAACCAGATAAATGGCCTAAACAAACCTTAAGCCCTAAGGGTGGAATATTGCTAACTTTGTTAAAGTAGCGTCTTACCTTACTCATGCTGTAATTATCATTTTATTTACATAATTTTTACTTAAACTATAGGTTGATGTGATACTGCCTAAGTAGGTATACCACACAAGTCATGAACTTAAACTTGATTCCCTCATTGCTCAAAAGGACAATTATAAGCTGTGCTGCCATGCTTTGCTTATTTTTCATTTTGAGTAAGTTAGTTGAATTTTTTTTTGAAAATGGGGATATATACTTTCTCATATTTCCTTTATATTCCTCAGGGTTATTTTCTGATATAACTTTCCTAAATAGACTTTTGGAAGGAGATTGCATGGTGACTTTCTAGTTCTTCATTTTATCTGTTTTTTTGAAAAAAAAATTTCTATACAGTTTGGTTTCTATTTCTTCTACATTACAATTGTATTTATCTGTTTTCTTGTTTTTCTCTAGTAAAAATGTATTTATGTTACTCAGGTGATTATTATACACTGCTGTAGTTATGTAAAAATGAACCACAGTTTGTTCTATAATTGTCCAGTTCAGTGTGTCTGTTCCTTATGCTTGCTATTGAAAATAATTCAGGCGTTAGCTCTAAAGCAGTATTACTTGGAAAGTTAGTTTAATGCAATAGTTAAGAATAACTGAAAACAAACTAAGCCTGAAACAACATTAGCTAAAACTGTGAATGTGTACCAAGCTACTGAACTCAAATTCATCAATTTCATATCCCTGAGCCTCTCAAAGTAAAGAAAGACACTTGAGGTGTTGTGTAAAAAGACAAATCCTGTGACTGTTTTGCTGTTGAAATTTTTGAAAATTGATTTAGTTCATTTAGTATGTTGGATAGTTTGGGCAGCAAATGTATAAATAAAGAATTTAAGAATATCCAAGAATGTGATGGTTTATATTAGCTATTAATTTGATCTCACCTACAACCATCTAGGAGACAAATCTTTGATTATGCCTGTTAGAGAATTCTCAGATTTGATCAACTGAGGTGGAAAGATTCACTTTAACAGCCTCATTCACTCGACTTGAGTCAGATTCTACATGGAAAGAATGAAGCTTAGCAGTTATTTACCTCTCTCTGTTATTTTCTAAATGCAGATGAAATGTGACCTGTATACCATGCACTTGAGTCTGGTGCCCTCAAACTATGAGCCTGAAAATAAAACCATTTTCTTTTTTAAGTAGCTGACAGGCATTTGTCACAATAACAGTACAACTACCTAAAGCAAAGAGTTCTGCTTTAGATGTGATTCTGGTCAGCAAATTTTGGAACAACTAGGGGTTCTTGAGATTTTTTTCTTTTCCTTTGTGTGTGTGTGTGTGTGTGTGTGTGTGTGTGTGTGTGTGTGTGTGTGTGTACTGTCACATGGTCTGCCTAGGTGTCCTCATTGCAGTTTCTTAGGATCTAGCTAATATCAGTTTCCATACATAAATAGTCCAAGTGGTAAGACTAAACATCTAAGAAGCTTACTTTTTCTGTACATCTGTTTGTTCCCTTCCAGATGTGCCCATAGCAAACTCTATTGCATCTTACCATCTAAGCTCTCTTGCCTCTGCATGAAAATGTCTAATGATTGAGAAGCATTGATCAGAGGCAAAAAAGATAAGACAACCTTTCCTTCTCAGTATATCTTTGCCTCTCCATGTGTCTTTCTGAAGCTGCATTTCTTGCTGATTACTTCTTCTCTTTCATCCTGCAGAATCACGGTCGTTTCTAGTATTGACCAAGCCTTCTTGTTCTCGTAACTCCATCAACTGCCTTGCAAACAGTCCTTTCATTAAATTATTTTCAGTTAATAACTTTGTATGAACTGTTTTGCTATTGCTAGCACCTTGGTTTCTTGGAACACATCTGTGCCTCAGTTTGTTTAACTAACAAATGAGGATCACAGCTTTTATCATAAGCAGGAATGCAGTGATGTTGTAAAAGTGTTCATATACATAAACCCTTAAGGTATTTGAATAAATCTAACATATAGTAATAATTATGATAATAACACCATTACCATCAAAACTACAATTGACTAGCTTTAAATCCTATGGCCTTATTTTGGGATAGTCTATGTGCATTTCTGCTTCCTGTGGAAATGGTTGGAATCAGAATGAAATACCAGTTGAGGTAACCATCACATTTGGTTAGAACATAAACATTGGTATCCTTTAGCAGTAAGAAAAACTGTGTGAATTTATTCATGGAAGGAGAAATGCAAATTAGGGGGAAAAAGAAGGATAAAGAAAATTAAGACATAAGTGAAATGATATTCCTCCTTCCCTCTGGCATATGTGCTTGTTTTACCTCTGGGGAAATGATAAGTTTTTGTATTTAAATGGATAATTCTATTAAAGCCCTGACCTTGAAGTGCTCCTTTCCCTTGTCTCCTCCATTCTGTAAATTGATTATTGCAGTTAGATCATATCTTTACAGCCTTTGATTGAAATTCTTCTCCTTTATGTAAATCTTACCTGCTTACTGTCACCTGATAATATCTAATGTCTATACACAGTACAAACAGTACTGATGAGGAAGTTAGCCTAACTTGAAAATATCTCAGTCATTGCAAAAATCTAAGCTATTTAGGGGGGGGAAATGCATGGAAAAAAGGCAAAACTAGTCTGGCAGCCAGAGACTTAGTTGTCAAAGTTGAATTACATCATTTGTTGAACTCAGTATCTAAGATAAGAAAATAGTGTGGCTCCCCTGGAGGAACACCTGACTCACTCTTGAGGGAGGGGGGACAAAACTGGATCTACCAGGAGTGGAGACTGAACTAAGCAATCTTGGGTCAGTGGGAACATGGGACTGCCTGCTGCCTGTCCAGGGAAGGGATGGGGAGTTGTGGAGAAGAAAGAATGACCTGATGTGGCTGGAGGGGGAAGGGACCTTGAATAAGGATATACAGGGATAGAAAGCATGACTTCTTTGTTCATAATAATAATAATTAAAAAGTAGAAAAAGAAAAAGAAAATAGTGTGGACATGATTACTTAATGAGCATGGTCAGTGAGATCATAGTTACATTCAAAGAATGACAGAGATTAAACTCAAGACTGTGTCTTTGAGAGTAAATCTCAGAAGTTTTTGTTATGGGAGCTTTGAAAAGTGTTCCCCCAATGGTAATATATTTATTCAATTATGGTTTCACATGCTTTGAAAAAATATGCAATCTAAAACTTTTAAATGACTATGAAAAAATGTTAAAATAGTTTAAAATCATATATATTCATTTGTACTTAACCTGATAACTGGATTTTGAGCTGAGTGTTACTAAGTCCCAGAAGGGACCATGGAGATAACCTAGTTCATTCTATTGATTTTAGAAATATTGGAGGGATGTTTAAAAATTGAAGATCATTAAAAATCACCTCTAGTCAGTCATAGGGGAAATATAATATAGGAATCAATGAAAATTAACATGTTCATTGTGTTTCAAATTTTTTGTTTAACTCACCTATAACTTTTAAGATTATTTGACTTTAAAAAACTGGTAATAATTACATTATTTGAACACTTAAACTATATTGTGTACTACTATAAGGAGTGTATGCACGTGATTGTTTTTAATTTTTGCAGCAGCTATTTGTGGTGATTGTTATATTCATGCATTATTTTTCATAGAAAAAAATCTGTAATGAAATTACTTTATCCCTTTAATTATACCAATATTTCTGAATTTTAATCTTTAAATTATTTCAAGCACATTGAAGTTTATTCATAATTTTCTATATGTTTTTATAGGATGGACAATATCTAAAAAGTGTTAGCTGTGATATTCCTGACCTTTCCTCTTAAGGAAATTTGGGAGTGAAAATGTCATCCATGACTTCAGTAAAAATCATTGCTCAAAATTTACTCTCTCCTATATCCTCCCATCCTTGAATCCACCTTGATCATAACCAGTTTTCATTGATTCTCTGCTTGGCTTCTTGCCTGTGAAAAATTGTGTAACTAGATTTGGACTTCCTTGTAAAGCACTCTTTCATTTTGCTTGAGTTACACCTGATATTAATTGACACTTTCCCTGGTCTGACCTGCTTTGATCTAAAAGTTTTTTTTTCCCTGTCTGTACTTGAGTAATCTGACTACTCTTGAAATATGTATCTCCACAAGTTAGTCACACTTGTTAAAGCAAAGTTAATTTCTATACAATTAATAGTTTCATTATAGGGATGACTCTAATAAAGTAAGGCCCCATTGTGACCACAATATTAACTATACATTATTATAAATAAATTAAATCAAATGCTACATCAATGCATTAAGAAATTCATACAAATATCTAAAAATAATAATATTTAGAATATAGTAGAAGTGAAAGCAAAGCTAGGAATATATGTCTGACTTTTTATTTACCTTATGATTTCTGTTTTCATTTTGTACTGGTCCAGTTTTGAGATATCTTAAAATGCCAGTATGAAATCCACTGAACTATTTTGTAGGTATAAGATTGCATTGGTTTTCAGTAAACATTGTCTCATACATGCAGATTTTCATCATATTCTCAGCTAAGGAAAAACAGAATTTGAGTCTGAAACACCTTATACTGAATACAGGTGATGGTTTGCCTGAGAATGTCCCCCTTCATAGTCTAATATTTTGAATGTTTGGTCTTCAGTTGGTGGAACTGTGTTGGAAGGATTAGGAGCTGTGGCTTTGTTGGAGGTGGTATGTCTCTGGGAATGGGATTTGAGGTTTCAAAAATTTGCACCCTTTCCATTCCAGGGTAGCTCTCATCCTCTCTCTGCCTCATGCTTGTGGATGAAATGGGATGTAAGATCTTGGCTACTACGTCAATGCTATTCCTGCCTATCTTCTATCATACTCCTCACCATCATGCTTGTAAACAGTAACTCTCTAAAAGTAAGCCCAAATTAAAAGCTTTTTTTTTTTGATAAATTGCCTTGGTGATTTTGTTTTGTCATGGTAATAGAAAAGCAACTAAGACACACAATGTCTTCTTAGTTTGCATGGGGTTATCACTTTATTAATAATATAATTTCTATTTCAGGCTATATTCTCCCTCATTCTATTAAGCATGTGAATTAATGCATATTATGTTTATTTCCAGATTTTTATATTTCAGATTTAAGAAGGCAAGGGCTAGAGGACTACGTCCAATTACCTTGAGTTAGTTATTGGAAAGAATCTAGTACCTACTGGGTTATATGCTTGTATTTTGGAATTGTATTAGGTATTTCCTATCTGTATGTAAAACATCTATCTTTTGACAGTCCTGCTTTTCCAGAAAAATCTGGTACTGTAATGCAATGTGAAGGAGTGTGTGAAATTCCACTCTGCATAGTGTCATTCTTTGCTATCTTCAAGTAGTTGTCCTTCTTCCTTGGAGTCTGACAACTCTTGGATTTTGCTTGAAAGTTTGGTCCAGGCAGCAAGGCTACCAAAAAAGCATACATAGTGGAAAGCATACAATATCATCTTTACCTAGAGGTGTGGCATTCAGGCTTTGAGGCACTAGTGAAGGAGGAATGGCTAGGCCAGTTTAACATTGGGTGCAAGCTAGCTTTCTTCCTGTTTTCTCTCTAGTGCTCTTGGAGGAAGGACTGAACCCATTTCTACTCCACTGACCAGTCCAGCTTTTCAGGAAACAAACAACTGTTTAATCACTTGCATAAATGAGTGTTTTCCTATAAACTCATTAATAAATATTACTCTTTTAATCAGATGATGGTGATTATTACCAACTATATCATACCATGGCATGGTGGAAATGAAAAGCAACAAAATTACCTGGGTATAATATAGAGTGTCTTACAAGGTCACTTAAGGTCTTAGTTTCTCTATGGTCACAAAGAGGCAAATAGTATTTAGATAATCTTCTTTATAGTAGGGATAATTAGGTGCCAACAGGAAGGCTAAAATATAATATGTAGAACCTACAGTAGAGGGGAACAATTATAGAGACCCACAGCCAGACATTATACAGAGAGTGAGAGATTCTGGAACACTTAGCCCTAAGTAAGGTGCTCACAGAGTCAAGCAGCATGCACAGAGATAAACTGCACAGGTCTGTACCAGGTCTTCTGCACTTATATTATAGCTTCTAGTTTAGTGTTTTTATGGTGTTTCCAAGTGATTGAACAAGTAGGTTTCTTATTCTTGTATCTTTTCTTCAGCTCTTTTCCTTCTGTTGTTTTGTCTTGTCCAACTTGGATGTGATAGTTTTCATTTTTAACTTAGTATATTTTATTTTGCTATATTTTTAAAACATACATATTGAATAAATAAAAATCTAGCCACCAGGATAAATCTTAACAAGGGAACTGTTACTTATACCTGCTGGGAGATGAAAAATTTTTATTTTTGCAATGGAATGACAGTGAGTTTACCATTCACTCCAGGAAAGACCTTATATTCAACGGTTTGAACAACATATAACAGATTCCAAAGTGGTTATTTTGTGTGTGTGTGTGTGTGTGTGTGTGTGTGTGTGTGTGTGTGTGTGTGTATGCTTTTATGTTGGTGGGGTTTGTTTTTTGTTTGTTTCTTTTTTTGAGAGTCATTTTATTTTTGCTTGCTTTGTTTTGTTTTGGTGTTGTATTTTTTTTTCTATTTTGAGAGAGACTTTAAAGTTGAGTACATATGTAGGGAGGGAGACAGGAACATGAAAGACTTGAGAGACAGAAATATATAACCAAAGTATATTTAAATAATAAAAACACAAAAGAAATAAGCAAAAGAAGAAAAGAATAGCTAATTAGAGAATAAACCTAAAACATGCATAAAGTAGAAAATAAAGAAAGTAAAATGTAACTGCACCATTTACTTATGCCATATGTTTCCAGTAAGCAAAATAATAAATTTTATGTAGCTTCTAAAATTTGTGAAATTATATAATTTATGCTATTTATCTGAAACAAACAAACATATGTGGGATATAAACAATATATAGAGAGATATAATAGAATGAGAATAATAGACTCTGTTTCTAGCCACATTTCTCCCCAGTCCATTTACTGTGATGTCCCAGAGGCTGCAAATGACTTTGGGGAAAAGAAAGAGCCTTATGTATGGAGCTTGATTCAGTCTTAGTAACTTCTGGTGATATCAAGTAATATCAAAGATGGGTTTTTACCCTTCATAAAGGAAATTTCTCTTTGCAACAGACAGAGACAATTACACACACACACACATACACACACACACACACACACACCACACACACACACACACACACACACAAAGACAAGAAACAACAACCAAAGGGGGGATAAAAACTAGTCTGAACACAGAGATGAGGGACTTTTGAGGGCTAGGTGATAAGGGAGTTTGCTTGAGATTGTATTTTAGGAATGTCTGAAGCCACAACAAAAAAGTCTTCCAACACAATTGAACAAGGACAGCAATAGGAAGCTTAATAAAGTATAGAGAGGAAAGTCCATCAAGCCTCAGTCCCATATAAAGAGCTTCAGGAAACTAAAAAATACTGAGAGCAGGAAAAATGGACATTCTCGGTAAAGAGCAAACAACTAGTTATCTAATTTCCTAATGTCTCACTCTGAAAACATGTATATAAGTAGAATCATAGACACTGAGAAGGTTGTATTTCTGTCTAGAAAAATACATATGTGTATACATTTATAGCCTAAAGTTTCTGGCAGTCCCACAGCTGCTTAGGCCCAAATAATCACATTAAGGCTTATATTAATTACAAACTCTTTGGCCTGTGTCTCAGGTTCATTACTTGCTAGTTCTTCTAACTTAATTCAACCCATTTCTATTAATCTATTGTATTGTCAAGTGGCTTGTGGCTTGCCTAAACTTTTTCATCTTGCTTCTTGGGCAGCTGGATCAAGACTCCCTTGATTCTGCCCTCCTTCTCCTCTATCTATGCTTGGAATTCCTGCCTGCCTCTAAGTTGCTTTGTCACAGGCAAAACAGTTCTTTTATTATCCCATGGTAATTTGCAGCATACAGAAAGACATCCCAAATCATACATAAAAGTGTATTAATGTATCAAAAAATATTGGCAAATATTTCATGGAGAGTGTGAAGAAAAAAATAGGTAGAAGGAAATAGTGATATTTTAATACAAAGATAAAGAAGTAATAGGAAAGAAAAGTAAGAAACAAAGCCTTAAAAATTACAAGCTATTGCTGGGAAGTACTGAAATGAGTTCGCATTCTGAGAAAAAGAAATTAAAAATTGACAGATGTGAGCAACAATTAAGAAAATCTTATTCAGCCTTCTATGTTTGAAGATTGTAGTTACATTGAGTATATCACCAACCAAAAAGACATAGAAGCCCATTAAACTCAGTCCAGGCTTGGATATGCACCAAAGAGAGTGAAAGCTATTGAAAAGTTGTGCCTATCTGAGCTCAGACAGTGAAACTTATGAAACAGAGAGGACTTCCTTGATGTGACTTTTTGGGATCATAGTTCCCATAAATACTTAAGAAAAATGTTGGCACTATGTTCAATGTCTCTAGGTTCTTCTACAGAGCCAGCATCCTCATATTTATGTGAACAAGTGAAAAATGAACATAGAGGACTATGGATAATTTCAGGTTGTTAGATAAAAATACCCATGAATACTATCATTCTTGGAATTACAATGATATGTAATAAATTTTAGCAGTTTAAAACAGACTGCAGGAATGTGTTTATGTATCCCAAGATTTTATGTATGATGATTGGAGTCTGCAAGAAGAGAAAATAAATATAAATATTCCTTGAATTTTATTATTAGGTTGTTTGACTTGTCTGAGGCTTCTAATTATGCCTTGTCTCTTACCCAGAGAAAGCCACTTGCCTCTGGGCACTAGAGACTGTTTGATAACCATACATTGCAAATTATTCTTGAGGTCATTTGCATTTAAATGCTTATCAGCAAAATGGATATACTCAAAATATTTCAACTACCAAATGCTCAACATACATGATAACACACACATGGGATTTATAAGCCTATGACCAATGTTGGAAGCTAACACAAAGACTCTTACACTCAAGGATCTCCAAAGAAACCAGAAATGTTATGCATAAAGAATTGTTTGTCCAATGGGAAAGATGAGAACCCTGTTTTTCCATCCAGAAATCTGAGAATTAGGAGTGATTAAAAGCCCAGTGATCTGTGTTATCTGCTAGTCCAGGTCATATCCAGCTATTACAACCAAGATCTGAAGTGTCTAGCTATCTAAATGACCCTTATAGCCATAGGCTCCTCCAAGTTCCCACAACCAGGACCAGAAGTATCTAACAGTCCAAATGACTACTATGCTATCTGTATGACCTGTAAGCCCTTAAGCTAGTACAGGTAGCCTGTCTTTAGAACTCATCTTCTTGGGAGAAATTACTCTCAGTTGAGTTTCAATGTAATTTGTTTTCTTTTGCAAAGAAGACTCCAAATTACACTGAGCTTAAATACATAAAGAAAAAACTGCCTGTTTTTAGACCCCTAGAAGAATGATCCAGGTTTATTGAGACAATCTTGACTGGGTTTTCATTCTTATCTCTTTGTGTGGTTCACTTCCTTGTATGACACTTGCAGGGAATCTCTACCAAACATTTGGATTACCAGAAAAGGCCATTTTGACACTTTCTGTGGTTACTTGGAGCTCAAGGTTCTAAGATAGTCCTGTAGATGATAAGTACATTAGGCTCTTTATATCTACCATGTGACAAAATATCTAAAACTGGCTACTTACAGAAAAAAAGGTTTATTTAGCTGACAAGTTTAGAAGTTAAAATTTAATGATTTGTTGTCCTGTTTTTATATGACTAAGAGGGAGTCATTGGCAATGTCACATATAACAGGTGGGCATAATTATGATTAGTTCATGTGGTAAGATATTATTTTATAACAACGTGCTTTCATAAGAACTAGCTCAGTCCCTGAGACTAGCATCAATCCCATTTAAAAGTAGAACATTCAAGGTTCTAACCACCTTGTAAAAGGCCAAGCTTCTTCAAGGATCCACTATATCCAAACATCACTACAACAAGGACCATGCTTCTATCACAGGTACTCTTTGGGGTGGGGGGATGCTCAAAGCATATGCAAACCATAATGCATGCTTTATTGACAGTTATATAAAAACTAAAATAAACCAATATTCACTGGGCTGTGGCATCACTTAGACTGCAGATAGCCATCTATAGACAGAATGTGAATATTATACCAAACTAAGTGCTGTGGGCCAAACTATGTGATGTAGTTATGAACATTAGATAATACTTTTGACCATACTTTGCTACATTGTCACCTTTCCATGTAATATTGCTTATATCCATGGCATCTGGTTATACAAATGGGAAGGAAATAACTTGAGCTATCAAGAGGCCCTTTGTGGTGACTCAGACTATGGAATTTGCTACCTGGAGTGAACAAATACATTTCACTCATGTGGATGTTCATGAAATAAGTCATTTAAACTGATATAACTGGAGCTTTTATACCTACCATAATGGTGTGCAATGGGTTAATAACAATTAATTACCTGGTGGCTAAATCAATTATCAGGTAATGAGAGTCTATTTAAAAATTAGTCAATTTCACATTCAAAATTTAAAACTAAATACATAACAGCATCCAGTAACTCTTGTCAATACATTCTTATTATTCAAAATGAGAACTGGGGTCTTAGAAGATGGATCAATTGCCAACCAAGAATAAGGAGTTGATTTTTGATCCCCAGCAGCCACATAAAAAGCAAGGCTGGTGGCAGACATATGTGATCTTTATGCTTAGCAGGGGAGACAGTAAAATCCTTAGAGTTCATTTTAGTTGAAACACCATGCCTCAAAATATAAGAAAGAACATGACTGAGGAAGATGCTTGAAGTTTGTTGACCTCTGATTCCCCACATAGTCAATGTACACAAAAATACACACACACACACACACACACACACACACACACACACA
>PVIH01008669.1:0-46671 GCA_004025045.1 Sigmodon hispidus
CAGCTCTAAGTTTGATTATTTCCTGCCGCCTACTCCTCCTAGGTGAGTTCGCTTCTAATTGTTCTAAGGCTTTCAGCTGCACTGTTAGGTCTCTAGTGTGGGATTTCTCAAGGTTTTTCATATAGGCGTCTAGCGCTATGAATTTTCCTCTTAAGACTGCTTTCATTGTGTCCCACAAGTTTGGATACGTTGTAGATTCGGACATTCTTTTTCTAAGAGAACTATTTATACCGTTGACCCCTGACATGTAGCCATTGTATTCATCCTCAACTATATGATTATTTTTCCAACAAAAAAAGAAAAAGTTTGATTTGAACTTTCTCCTCTTGATCAAGGATCTCCTATTTCTAATACTACCTTTATCAATGTTTAAACAGGAACTTAGAAATATGCAAGGACAGTGAGAATTAGTCAAGAACAAAGATACTATGCGTTGTGGTCATTTGGCTGTGTTTATAATCTTAAATGGTGAAAAAGTCTGAATTTCTGAGTATTATATTTTGTTCAGAAAGTCTACCTTTTAACACATGACTTGTATCTTATCTGAGATCCAGACTTATCTTAATGTTCTTTTATCAGGAATGCCCTCAAAATTAGCTTGTTAGTCTTCATAGCTCTGTGCTAGCTCAATGATTGATGGGAATATTTGAAAATGGGTTTTGGATATAAATGCATAATCATTTGTTGTGTCTATAACTCATGTAATTAGGTTTGTATTCATTAATGTTCTAACTTACCAAGTGGATAAATGAAAACTAATGCAATCATTTTAAAATGGTCTAGAATAACACAGAATCTAGTTATCAAAAATCCATATAATTGTAATCATCTCCTTTTTGAAATTAAATATCAAAATAATATAGTTTTTACAAAGAAAGAGGGAGGCAGGTATTGGAGAATACAGAAATATATTCTGGATAGGAAGATGTCAAAATTATGAAAAAGAATGACCTGAAGCATCCTAACAGAATTATAAAGGGTAACATAAAATTATAGTACTCAGTGAAAAATAGTTGATAATCCAACCTCTTATTCTATTCTTAAAGTATTATTGTTGTAAAAAGTTTCTGACTCCATATGGACCACAGTTCCATCTTGTCCATGGTGGCTTTTACCCCCACCTCCCAATGACTCAGACACTTGTATCATTTTCACTCTGTTTGGCCTATGTCTCAGGCACATTGCTAGTTAGTTCTTTCATCTTAATCCAGCCCATTTTCATTAATCTATCTGGCCACATTGCCCATGGCATAGCCAAGCTCACCTGGGTCCTACATACTTCTTCCATGGTGGCTGGATGGTGTCTGTCTGACTCAGCACCACTCATACCTGAACCTCAATTTCCCCGTCTACTTCTATGGCACCTGGCACAGGCCAAAATAGTTCCTTTACTTACAGCATACAGAGAATATTCCCACCACATATTATATGTAACAATGTAGCTTATTAAAATTATTTATTTTCAAATACTATGTCCTTATATGCTTTCATTTTCTAAATAAACTTTATACAATTTCGTGTATACCAATCTCTCCAATTTTCTTTAAAAATCTATAGTTTTATAACTACTCCTTTTGATCTTGGGCAATTGCTATCTTCAGACTCTGTCTGCCATGTAGTAACCTCCAATTTATTAAAAGTAATAAATTTATACCCAGTGTGACTTGATGTGACCTTGTCAATTATGTAAAAATCAGGAGATTTATGAGGGTAAAGTATTTGATGAAAACTGTATTTTATTGTATTAACAAATCTATACAATATGTCAGTTAAAAGAATTTCAAATATTAAGGACCATGAAGATGGATCCACAGTAAAAGTTTGCAAATATGAGGATGTGATCCTAATGTCCTAACATCTATTTAAAAATCTCAGGTATCTTTCTTACTTAGAACCTCAGCACTGTGTGGGCCAGAGACGGCAGGGGGTGGTGTTACTGAGGCTTGCCCATCCACAGCATAGCTCAGTGTCCTGTGGAAGACTGACTCAAAGGAATAGGGTAGAGAGTGGTAAAGCAGGATGCTAGCTGTTCTCTGGACTCTGTACATGTGTGAGTGCACCTGTATAAGTATATCCACACACATGACACCTGTAGACAGCACATAAAAGAAAATATAATAAAAGTAAAAATGTGATTCTACTGTGTGAGGAAACAGAGTCAGACTATCTAAAAATGAGATGATCAGCGCTTTGATTTTGGACACCTCAGTCTCCAGAAACAACTTGTTCACCTGACTAAAAAATGAGTCTTTGACTCATGCCATTAGGGATCCTGACCACAAAAGAAAAAGCAAATGTACTGAAGCAATGAAAACTACACAGGCATGTATCTGTAAGTACTATGGATATAATGCTTTTTATTATTGAATATGTACAATGCATACTGCTTTACATACATCTATGCAAATGTATGTACACAGAAATATGTATGTCTTATTGTTTGGTTGATCTTTAAGATATGAAAATAAATTTGAATAATAATATTCTGTTAAACCCTAAATTTTGGGGAAATTGCCTAATAGATGCCATCTGAAATTCTGTCACATACACTGAAGAAAGGGTAAGCCTTTTCAAAAGCATCTGAGCTTCCAGAAAGTTGGTTTTGGTTCCATGTGGTAGATTCGATGGATTCCTTAATCATACTTTGCATTTTTGGCAATCTCCCCATAAATAACCAGTCAAGACATATAAAACCTCATTATAGTATACCTGGTATCTTTACAAGCACATCTACAACTGTGGCTTCATTAAACCATTAGTCTTTGTGAGGTATGTTCTGGCTTATTAAAATCTATATAATCACTAAAATGCAAAATTATTATAGTGTCAGACTTATCATTAAAGAGACTAATGCAGATTATTTTCTATTGAGAAAGAATACATTTCTGGTGAAACCTACAATTGCAGATACCATTATGCTGGTGGAGTTTATAATTAGGTAAATACACTCAGTTGCATTGGGTTCAAGTCCACAGAGAAAATATTAGGTTGGTATCATTCACTAGGTAATGATTAAATTGTTTTTTAAAATCATTTTTTTAGACAGAACATTGATTGTTTCTAAAATATTTGTAGGCCAAGGAAAATAACTTCACACCAGCTAAAACTGTGTTAGTTTCAGTGTTGTGTTAGACAATGTTATAAATGACCAAGACCAAGGAAGAAAGAAGAAAGAGAAGCAGGTGCCATACAGAGACTCCAGGCAACAATCTCATTCTTCTCGTAAAAATAAAGCCAAAAGCCCAAGCTATATTCTCCAGCTATGCTGAAAGGTATCCCCCAAGAAACATGGGAAACAGAGCTTCCCCAGTTGTCCATTTTGACAGATCCCTCCAATAATAATAGCAAGTAATTTGCATGTAATCCAACCTGCCTTTAATTAAATGGTTACCCATTTACTCTCTTAAAAGCCAACTTATTTCTCCAAACAGATGGGGCATAATTACTAGCTCCAAGAGATTGCACTTCAATTGAGCCAACTGTATTTCCCCTCATCTTCCAAATGCTAAAATTTCCAGGGGTTTCTTGAAGAATTGATATTACTGAGTCACTAAACAATTCCAAAAAAGTGTCCATAGTTTAACAAATAGGATGCAGTTAAGGAAATGATTCACTGGAAGTACAGAAAAAATAATTTGTTTCTTCAGAGATTTCTTTTTAAAATAAATCTTAAAGTAGTTAATAGACCGTATGACTCTATTCCTTCCTATTTTCCCCCTCCCTTGTAGGGAGGAGAAATTAAACCCTCAATTATTGCTTTATTCACCAACTGACAATTGCATTTATTCAATGTCTCTGACAGAGTAAGGAAAACCAATATCCATTATCCACTCCCTCTTTCCAGCCCATGTTTCCCCATTAGTCACAGTAGGTTGACAAGGAGCAAGTGCCTCTGTCTCAGGAGGGTTCTCTGCTCAACCAGAGAAGGGGAAACAGACTGAAAAAAGGGAAATGGCCCAGCTAGATTCACTGTTGGCAGCATAGGGCATGTCTTTGTGTAGGCTTTCGTGAGAAAAGGCATATGGCTTCTTTATCACAGTAAGAGCTTTCCAACTTCCATATCAGGAGGAAAGCCCAAGAGTACACAGCTGCCCATTTCCTAATGCCTCTGTACATTTTAGACAACTTAGTGGCATCATACATTTCTATACTTTTAAGGAATTGGATATTTCAGAAAGCACATGGCTGGTTTTGTTGTTTGCTTTGGATTTCTGGTGACAGATTAAAATCTCTTCTGGATCTGGTTACAAGAAAACAAAGAGGAAGCTATGGAGTAGGGGCTTAGACCATATCCATCCATTGTTTTTTAATAAAGTGAATTTCACATGGAATCCAATGATCTTGTACTCTAGAGACTAAATAAAAAGCGATTACATTCTCAACTTGGATTTTAAAGAAAATGTGCTTGCTGCTGCTGTTAGGTTTGTAGGATCAAACTCAGGGCCTCATGAATGCTAAGTATATACTTTGCTGATCTACTTTTGTTGTTATTTCTGGTGGCATGGGGGCAATGTATATCTCCATCTACTCTGAAGTCAGATGTGACTGTGTATTTGATCTGACCAAGTACATGTCAGCCAAAAGAGTCTACCACATGTCTGAGCAAACATTTTTAGAGTACGTGTTTGATTTGCCCCCTTCTCTTTTGTTTTGTACTGGATTTTGCAGTTTGCCAATGAGACTGCACCATGATTGAGTGTCAGAAGTGACACAGGCAATCCCCCTGCCAACCTGGGATGAAACTGTAGCTAGGCTGAGAAATATATATATACATCTTAAAAAACGGTAAAGCTCATCTGACAAAAATTACATTTCAAGTAAAATCTATGACCCTTGGCTTTCCCAGCATCCTTGCTTCAACACTAGAGATACCACATGTGCCACATTTAGTAATTGAGAATGACAAGGAGATGGCAGTGTCAACACCAGTCACATTTTCTTTTCTCTATTACAAGCTACCAGTTAAGCAATTTAGACACTCCCTGGGTGAATAAAAGCTTTGCATTCAGCTTTCTAAAGACCAAAAATCTTTGTATGAAATGCCCAAAATATTTAGTACCTAAATGAGAAGTGAATTCTCTGGATTCAAAGTACAAAAGTGGGTGGGTTGAGAAAGAGTATAATGAAATATATTTTTTCTGTGTGTTGTCCCTGACCTTACCTACCCAGATTCTAATTCATAATTTCTAAGTTCTATTTAGATATTTGTGCAGGAATTACACACAATAGGCAAGCATGATGGTCTAGGACTTTTATCCCAGTATTCAAGAATCTAGATATTGTGGAATATATGATCTCACTAAGAATCTTGAGTTTGTATTTGTGTTAATTAAATAAAATCAACCTTGGGTCAGGAGGTGAAACCAGAAACTAGTTGACAGAAAGTGACTATAGTGAGTCAGAAGGAATCCAGAAAATAGAGAAACACACAGAAAATAGAAAGAGTATGACAGTCCTATTTGATCTAAGTGACAGAAAGGAGGATCTCTTTTCTGAAATGCTTGAGACGAGGGAATGTCAGATAGTTAATCCCCATCCCCTGAGCTAGCAGGTTTTCACCCTAGTCTCTGGCTCCCAAATATTTATTGATGAAAAGAAAGATAAAGATTTAGTTACTACCTACATTTGGTGCCAGTAGCAGGAGGCAGATTCAGCTGGATATAAAAGTCCCAGTGGGCCTTTACCTGAGAAGTCAGCCAGTAACTGTAGAGCCAAAATAATCTAACCTTAACCTTGAGCCTAATTTCAGAGGCGCAGTTACTGGCTGAAACAGTAGTAGATATAGGTGCAGCTATTGTGCTGACAAAAAACCCAACATCTAGGCAGACAGAAAGTGAAAAGGACATCAGCCTACTATGCTACACAGTGAGGTCATGTCACAAAAACAAACAAACAAAAAACGAAGCAAACAAACAACACAATAGAACATAAAACTCAAATACACATCCTTGTAAAACAACAACATAAAAACTCCAACTTTTAAATGTTCTCTTAAACCAAGGCTATTCATAAATATTTGGTAATAATTGGGATCACTGAGTATACTAAGTAGACGGGAAAACTAATCAATGAAATTTAATTAAAAGTTCATGAGATATAAAATAAACAAACTTTCAGTTCTCAACAAAGTCAATAAAGATTGTGCATACAGCCACATGGGGTTTGTTCAATGGAAAAGGCAGAAAAAGTCTAAGTTGGTAATTTTATTAGGGTGACTCTAGAGTTGAGGTCACTCACAAAGGAAGGCAGTAGGCGTCTTTAGCCTGTGAGGGTGTTCTGTTAAACTGTGTATACAAAGATAACAGAAATTATGGAGAACCCAA
The DNA here is from genome assembly GCA_004025045.1 of Sigmodon hispidus. Classification (NCBI taxonomy): domain Eukaryota; kingdom Metazoa; phylum Chordata; class Mammalia; order Rodentia; family Cricetidae; genus Sigmodon; species Sigmodon hispidus. The sequence goes on from PVIH01008669.1 coordinate 6,324, forward strand.
AAACTATGCACAATCAATCACTGGGCAGCCCCCATAGACACTAGTCATTGTAAGGGACATGTATGTCACTCTGACTAGTTTGGACTCTGTGCTTATGGAGGTGTGTGGGAAAGTGATCTGGTTGGTTACTGGAAATGCTCCTTCGCATTCTGGGCACTCTGTGGTTCACTTCCCAAAGTCTTACCCTTTAATAATCAAGGAGTTCTGAGCATTAGTCTATAAATGGGTTTAACATTTTCTTCCTTTCCACATGCATCACAGAGCTTCAGTGAGAGGACCACACGTTCCTCCCTTGATCAAGGCCAGGACAGATGGAAAGCTCTTTCTGGTCAAAATAGAGCAGCAAAGGAGCTTTGATCTGACCCAAGCTTTAGGATTCTCTGTAATTCCAGCAAACAAAAGCAGGAAACATGAATCAGAAATAAAATAATATTCAATGTTTTTGTTTTTTTATATTTATCCCTCTCTAGAGAGTATTAAAAACAATAATGTTATCTGGGATTGGGCTTTATGGAACTATTCTACTACCAAGTTTTCTTAGAATTCTGAAAAGAACAAAATATTTTGTGTAAATGTTAGAAAGCAGTAGTTGAACAAGCACTGAGAACCATAAGTAATTACCAATGCATAAATAGGAAAACTCTAAAAGTTTTCTATTGTCGAGAACTCAGTTATTCAAATATGAAATTGTTCCACAATAGGATACACGTCAGAGAAAGAAACTGTACTTAAGCAAATGAGTCACATGCCAACAATAGATACCTCTAAATAAAGTATGTAAATTGTGGTGGGAATGTTCATTTATATGCTGTAAATAAAAGAACTGTTTTGGCCTGTGTCGGGTGCCATAGAAGTAGGTGGAGAAACCAGAGGAGAGACAGCTAAAAGGAAGACAAAGTCTGACAGACTCCATTCAGCTGCCAAAGAAAAAACAGATAAACATTTAAATAAGCCACCAGGTCACAGGCCACACGTGGCCAGATAGATTAATGGAAAGGGGTTAAATTAAGATAAAAGAGCTAACTAGCAATGTGACTAAGGCATAGGCCAAACAAGATATAATTAATATAAATGTCTAAGTCATTTTTTGGGAGGAAATGCAGTAACAAACAAGTCAGACCTCTGGCCCAAAGAAAATCAAAAATCTCCTACAATACTAAATAGATATCTTTACTAATGATTTCCAAATGTAAGCCTGCCTATCTGCCTCATCAACTGAAAGATGTTAAAAAAATTAATTTTGGAGAATTGGTATGTCTCTTAAAATAGCACTTTTATGATGAGCTGTAACAGTGTTGACAAGAGAGAGATTTCCAGGTTAGAATCCTCCATATAAATTTTCTCCTCCTTGGTATATTTTAGGAACTTGTACTTCAATATCTGTGCTATCTTTAGAGCCAATGCATGGAAATTTTAACTTCTTGTGCTGACATAGTTAAAACTAAGTATGATTTAGTTGTGATTAGTAGTTATATACATAAAAATGACAAATAGCCTTAGCAATAAACAGGTATATTAGTTAGCAATTTTAAGTGAACCTGTGGACCATAAGTTTTAGTTGATTTTTTTTAATTACATTTCTAAGAAGGAATAACCTTAGAGAAATAAGATGTGTGATTAAGATAAGAATGATAATTTATATTCAATAGGATAATTATTTAATTCACCCTTTCATAAGTACATAATTCATAAAATATTTTAATAAAATAACATGTCCAAATATTGTTATATATATTTTAACAAAATAATAACCCACTATATATGGCTTTTCATAATCTTATTTTAAGTGCATGTTAAGATTTTTAAAAATCATACTAACAAGCCACAGGCACTAATTGAGGAGGATTTGTACTGTACAAAAGAGATGTGCAATGATGAAGATTGAGAATGGAGTGTTTCCTGAATCTTATCTTACAGAATTTATCATAAACTGACATTTTTTCTATCCAGCCTGAAGACCCAGAGTCTGTGGTCCAGAAGATCATGGTGTCTTGTGCATCAAGTATATAAAGGCTTCTCTATAGGAGCCTTGGGAGGTGGAACACATTCAAAAACCTTCATGCCTCTATAGCCTACTGCCCTGGGCCATTCCTTCTAAAATGTGATATATCTGTGTCTCATCTTTTTGATCAGCACACTCTGAGATTTGTTGTTCAGTGCATTGGACACTCTGCTGCATACTTGGGGAACAGTCTTCTATGTATGTACTACAGCTTCCATACCTGTGCTGAGATCTGAGACTGGATGGAGTAACTAAACACATAAGAGAAGAAATGAGCGTAGACTGTAAAACTGTGCTAAGATAGAGGTATTCACACACTCCCCTACCTACTATTGGCAGAGTACACATACCTATACATGACTTTTTTTTGCATTTTCTTCACTGAATTTCAAATACAAATATATATCACTGATACAAACATTCTTGCTGACAAAATAAGCACATAGTTGTATGAGTATCCTTAGTTTTAACCTTTGCATAATGTTGTTTTATCTAACATTGCATTGGTGTTGAACAATAAAGGTTGAACATGTGAGAAAGCATCTCTCTATAAGGGAAAGAAAGGAAAGAAGTAGCAAATATGAAAGTACATTACTTGAATTTTTTTGTTTGTTTGTTTTGTTGAGACAGGATTTCTCTGTGTAACCCTGCCTGTCCTGAAACTTGTTCTGTAGACAAAGCTGTCCTATAACTCACAGAGATTTACCTACCTCTGTGTGGTGATATATTGTGTATTTAATAAAATTAGTCTGGAATATCAAAAAATAGAATCACCTACAACCAAGCCATGAAGGTCAGGGAGTGGTGACACTCACTTTTATCTCATCACTCAGGAAAGAGAGAACCATTTAGTTCTCTTTGAGTTGAAGGCCTAAAAGGTAGGCAGTGGTAGTGCATACCTTTGGTCCCAGCACTCGAGAGGCAGAGGCAAAAAGATCTTTGTGAGTTTGAGAGCAGCCTGGTCTACAAAGCAAGTTTCAGGACAGCCAGCATGTTACACAGAAAACCCTGTCTTGAAAAAAACAGAAACAAAAAAGGCTGGAGAGATGGGATGGTTCTGTCCTCTCGTATTCCAGACTATTTTTATTAAATATACAATATATCGCCACACCTCTGCCTCTCAATACTTTAACTTTTAGATCATAGCTTTTGACTCTTACATTTAATGTCACCTGAGTCTACCAGTGTTGTGGGATAATGCTCTTATATACTTTAAAGATTTTCCATTAGAATTGATTTAATAAAATGCTGATTGGCCATAGGCAGGCAGATTAGGTGGCACAACCAGATTAGGAGAGTTCAGGGAAGAGGAAAGGCAGAGTAGTAACCAGCCAGATGCAGAGGCAACAAGATGAGAATGCTGGACTGAGAAGAGGTACCAAACCACTTAACTATGCATAGACAATAATTAGGTTAATTTAAGTGTAAGAACTAGTTAGTAATATATACTTGAGCTACTGAACTAGGAGTTACTATAATATTAAGCCTCCAAGTCAATTATTTGGGAAGCAGCTGCTGGGTATTTTGGAGTTGTTGGCAGGACAAAAGCTTCCAACTACATACCAGCTTCATAGTTCTTGCCCAATGGGGAGACCATAGCAAAATAGTTATTTTCCAAATGGAAAGTTCAAAGTGAGACAAACATGCATCCTGCATGCAGGTAGACTCTGCAAGCTCAGTCACATCACTCCATCTACACGGTAAGTTTTCTTCATTCTTAGGTTTTTTAACCATATAAAGTGATCTCATAAGTGGTCTGAGTATAAAGTATGCACTCTGAAGAATGAGAAAAGGCTAGAATATTGGCTTTCCCAAAGACCCTGCTTCATTTTAGAATGCTGCCAATGCTTCAGTGTGAAAGCCTGGGCTACTGTTCCAGAATGTGAGGGAGGTAAAAGAGAAACTCACCACTTAAGTGGAGTTCCTGCTCAGCCAGAACCTAGATGATCTGGAAGATGACAGCTTAGCCTGACTTCTCATCAGCAGAATAGCTTTCCAGTGCAGACCCTGAATTACAATGCGCTGAACACAAACCTAAATTGACGTTTAGTTAGGTCATGAACAATTGGGCTAGCCATCCTAACTCCTGTGTATAGGTTAGTCACTTCTATCTACCACATGTTCTTGATTATTGGTCAGAAACTCTTCTATATCCTCTTTATTTATTTTTCAATTTCTTGAAAATGGAGTCTCTAGAAGAGAAGAACCTCTCACAGGTTTATTTTGTCCTTGTATTCCAAGCTTTTAGGTGCTCTAAGAGTTTTTGTAAAGTCAACATATCAATCTATTTCATATGCCATTCTAAAGTGAGACAAAATAATGTGAATAAAAAAATCTCATTTCTTGTCTCTTTAGTTGATGACTAAAGTATATTTTTTAAACTTTATTATTGTCCCAAAAGATAAGCAGTGAATGACCAAGAAACCAAAAGATATTTGCAAAGTCATTATTATATACAATAGGAGGAGAGAAACTTGGGTACTTGTGATAAAATATTTTCTACTAGACTAGCAATGAATAAAGAGTTTTTAAAAAAATAAACACCCTTTAATATTCAAGGTTAAAATTCTGTTTCTAATGACCTTCTTGAATGGCTATTTATTTCCTTATTTAAAAAATAATGAGTTCAGATATTTCCTATACCTGGCTTAGTTAATAAAAACATATTTTGTACTTTTACCAACAAAAATATTTCATAAACTTACTGGATTTTTGTTTTGGTTTCTGTCATTCACACAGATGATTCTTGTAACTACTGGTTACTCTAAATGTGCTTTGATCTGCATAAAATCATCCAAAGCCTTGGTCCAGCAACCACATCCAATTCAATTTATGGTTAAATACATAGTTAAGTCTTCTATAATTAATTGGCTTGTTACTGTTGTGAGTAGCCATCACAAACTAAAATGTATTTGTCTTTTTTTAATAAAATGACAAAGATGAGATGGGTAAATTGGATAGCAATTTTCTCCTCAAAATATATTTAATAATTGCTGGAAGAACTGTAATCAAATTATAATCTTCTGAATTACTTTCCAAAGTAAATCTTACACATATCGTATTTACTTTAGTTCTTATATATCACTTTATTGTTCAATAAAAAATATCAGATGAATATTTCAAATGCTTAACAATGTATTTAATAATTTTTAAATTTTTAAACATTTTGTTATTGGTTTGTATGGGTTGCAGTTAAATTCTAAATAAATTGCATATTTATCACCCTGAATTTTAATGTGGTTCTAAACATAAAATTCATGAGCCTAAGCAAAAATGTTGTATATATTTTTCTTTCATTCTTAAGCAATTAAATTCATTAACATATCTATAATATGGTTATATTTGAGCTTCCTTAGTCACATATCTAGCAGATACATGGCATCTGCTGTAATTACAGGAGCCATTTAAAATTGGATGTCAATTAAACTTCTACGACCATCAGTCAGTAGTCCAGGCTCAGCATACAGACTTAAGATAGACTAGCTTTTAACTAGGTGTGTCCCTATTTCTCTACATTGGTTTTCTACTTGCAAAATTAGCATACTGCCTTATACCTAACCCTCAACTTTATGATAAAAGTGAACATGTTGTTTTACAAGTATACAAATATATACAGGTAAGGTACTACATACACTACTACAACTCTGAACAAAAAGCTAGTGGGTTTTTTGTTTTTGTTTTGTTTTGTTTTTGTGTGTGTGAACAGATCAACTTGTTCTGTGTATACTCTGTACTATCACAATCTCTCTCTGGCCTGATAGGCTTTAAAGACTACCCTAGAGGCTAGGAGTGTAGCTCTGGAGGAGAATGGATGCTGAGCATGTTTGAGGCCCTGAATTCTGATTCTAGTACAAGAAAAGTAAAAAAGTAAGCAGGAAAACACACAAATACAAAAATACCCTTGGCGAACTTCTTGTCAAAAACATCTGAAGGAAAAAAAAATCTGCTCCTTTAGTGGCCTGTTGACTTGTTCTAGTTTATCTGGATGGCTATATCTTCCTTAAGTACTCCAAGATGAGAACACCACTCAGCTCACTGTTGTTCTTCAGGGAAAAGAGAGAAATAAATCACTCCTACATTTTTAGTGATTAAGTTTTCCTTGAATGTTTTAGGTCTGGGATATAATTTTGCCACCCTCTGAAACAAAAGAAGCCTTCCATGTAGGTTTCGTCAGATCGCACAGAGCATTTATTGTGTGAAGCACCAAGGGCAAGCCTTGAGGGTTAAACACTAAATAGTGGCATATTCACACTGTTACTGCTTTTATCCTGAAGGATTATACAAAAGAGCTAGACAGATAGCAAGAACCTGGAAACAACCTAGATGTTCCTCAACTGAAAAATGGATTAACAAACTGTGGTACATCTACACAATGGAATACTACTCAGTAGTAACAAATGGTATCCTAAAATTTGCAGGCAAATGGATGGATTTGGAAAATATCCTCCTGAGCAAGGTATCACAAACCCAGAAAGATAAGCTGGGGATTTATTCATTCATTAGTGGACTTTAAACAAAAAGTAAAGCACACCCAGGCTGTAAACCACAATCACTGAAAAGCTTGGGATCTGAAACATCTTGGACTGGTACCTTGGAGCCCATTCCCTCCAGAGGAACACCTAACCCAGTCTTGATTTTAGGATGAGGAAATCAGACTTGGCTGGAGTGGATGTTGAACCTTGGGACCTTTTGTCCTTTCTGGGGAGGGGAAAAGGGGTAGGGAGAAGAAGACTGACCAGAAGGGGTCAGGACAGGGAAGGGAGTTTGAACATGGGGAGATACAAATAAAAAAGGAGACTTTATTCTGTCAAAATATTTTTTTTAAAAAGAACTAGACAGAAATAAAAAGAAGAAAGCATTACAAGTTGAAAAGACACTATCATGTTTGTAATAAGAATTTTGAGGAAAACAAACCTGGATAATGTAAAAGACACTTCAGAAGGACCCCACAAGTTGAAATAAAATGGTTATGGATATAGTATGTGGTGGTGGCCCTTTCCCTCAGCTAGAAAGATGTGGAAATACCACACAGAGAATACAAATGTAGAAGACACTGAAGCAAGAAACAGATTGAGATATGAAGAAGGTAACGAGCCCTTGAAGAAGAAGATTGGTTATGAAAACCAGCATAGACTCATGGCATGATTTGATGGTAAGAGGCAAATCTACTAAAAGAAGACCTGTTGTGAATATTCTGTAACACTGTGTAAAGATGTGTCACTGCCAATAACTAGGGAAGAGGTTATATCAGGGACTTCTGTACAGAAAGAGATCTGGACAGAAGAAATTCAGGGCAGCCAGCTGAGGCAGAGAGAGAGAGGGAGAAGGGGGTAGGAGAGGGAAGGGAGGGAGGAGAGAGAGAGAGAGAGAAAGAGAGAGAGAGAGAGAGAGAGAGAGAGAGAGAGAGAGAGAGAGAGAGAGAACAGACACAGGAGGACACTTGAAAGCCACGAGTCATGTGGAAAGATGTAGATGAATAGAAATTGGCTAATTTAAATTATAACCAGCTATTTGGACAAGTCTAAGTTTTAGGCTGAGATTTCAGAATTAATAATAATAAGTCTCTGTGTCATTTTTTGTGAGCTGGTGGCCCAAAGAAAAATCTACCTACATTTGGTACCCAAAGCAGAGAATGTAGTTCCACATAAGACTTGAGAAATCTTGAAGAAGGCCCTATGCACACAGAAATGGTGCCAAGTGCAGCTTCCTAGCCCATAGTCTCTCATGCAGGCCATAGTACAGAGTTACATCTCCAGGCCACTACCTGAAGGCTTGAGCCTCCAGTGCCATAAGCTAAGGTCTGCCAAGGTTTAAGTTTTTGCTTATGCAGACAGAAATGGTTACAGATACATATTAAAGCATCTTCAGATAGAAAAATAAATCTTGAAACAGGTTATAGTGTTGTAAGAAAAAAAAAGAGTATATACAGTCTTACAAAAATAAATAGTTAAAAATTGAAGTTTTAAAGAGAGAAGTAAAGTAATAATGGAAAACAATAGGTCACATAAGGATTGCAAATATTACAACATGTTGGGCCTTATATGGTGCTTTGTTAAATTTGAATGTTAATGGACAGACAACAAGTGCTGAGAGACATTGGGTTGTGGAAGGGATTGCTGAATCAAACCAACCTATACACTTTAGAAATGACTCAACTTTAAAATGGAAGTAAAAAGTGTAATATGTTATGCAAATGTTTATACCTGTGGAAACAAAAGGCTGTGAATTCCTTTCAGGTTAATAGAGATTAAATTTCACTAGGGGAGACCTCTTATGTATCTTGGTTACAGACATGAAGGAAGAAGCCAGGAAAGACTACAGGACAGGTGACATGTAAGCTGATTTCTCTGCATGGGAGCAGCTCAGAGATAAGATGGAAACATGATGAATCTTCTTGCTACAGAGTCCTCATTACTTACTATTACATGCCATTCTTTTTTATTGCTTTTTAAAAAGCAATATCAAACTTTATATAAAGAGCAAAACATTCAGGATAAGAAACCCCACACAGAAATAAAACTTCTCTTCTATCTAAAATACATGAGACATAAAAAAATAAAATCTAAAGCTTCTCAAACCAGTTATGCTCAGCTACAGATAAAGAAAGCACAGTAGGTCACAGCTAATGTCCACGGATACACTATAGCCACCACAAATTTCTGCTAGGAAACTCTTCTGCATGTCATTCTTTCACATAGCATGGTCAGAGATTTATATTACAGTTTGGTTATGCAGTTCAAAGGGATATAAAGTTGACAGATGCCTTTTACCTGATCAAATATAGAACAAAAATCTTTAACTGATTAGTGCACACCACATTTTTCTTACTTGTGTTAATGCAAATATAAATGTTACCTTTAACAGTCTCTGCTGTCAAAGCAAGGGCACCAGACACCAATAAAAATGTTTGGTCCAGGTGATCCAGCCTTTCAGAATTCTTTGTTACAGTTTTCTCAGAGTGATGCATTCAGAAAAGGTTCATGGCTGCTGACTGAGATAGTTCAGTCTAACAGATTACTCCAACCAGACTTCAGATAATCCCCACATTTTCCTATCACACCAACACTAGACAATCACTAGCTCTCCCAGGACTTGACCATTATCTTTAATTTCCTCAGTGTCTCCTAAAGATGTCATTACCCCAAAACAACAGAAAACACAATTCCTACATTATCAAGAGGTGTGGTGGGTGATTTTTTGGTCATTTGATGTGTTGTGGATATTTGTCATTATTTAGGGGGTTGGTTATAAGTTACTAATCATGGTAAAACAACATTAAACATTGGAAATTAAATTCAGGGATCTCTTTTTGAAGAAAACTGGGGTATATAGTATAGAAATGATGGGATAAAAGGGTGGATTTTTAAGTGTACTTTTAAATAACCACTAGTCTCAAATATTTCACATTGGTATAGGCTTTTGTATATTGATACAAATTTAAGTTTATTTTTGTTATATATATGTATGTTTTATCCTTGTTTAAGGTAGTATACCAATGAAGTTCATTTAAAAATTTAATGGAACATTTTATTCCTTAAAAGCTATATAGGGTAAAGAAACATGTTAATAGTCACCTATAGCAATCAAACATAGTCATGTTAGGTATATTTTTAAGGTCATATAGAGATTTATTTTTGATAGGTGATTTTCAAACACTTCAGAGAATTACAGAATATAGCATTTAAAATACTTTAATAACAAGGCTTTTATGATGGGAAGACATATCTGCTCTTGTCAGGAACAATCTACTTCAAAAAAGGATGATGGACATTAAAGAACATTCACGTAGAGTTTGCTTTCTTTGTGGCTAAAGCTTGACACTGGACGAAAAAAAATTGCCTATGCCTCGACTGCTAACAGAACGTTGTTCAAATGGACAATGAGGACACAAAGGAAAGTGCTGAACTTCACCAAAACAAGGTAGGACAGTAGTTCCACATTCCTGCTTTACAGAGAAGTCTGTCAGATATTCTAGGCCTGTAGGCCGAAGATGGATATCCCAACATTATAGCTTCTGGTTACCAAAATCAGAAAAAAAATGTACATAAGAGATGTAAAGTTTATAAAGTTGAGAGACGTAAGAGCCTAAATTGTTTATCTATAAATTTTTGTTGAGGTTTAAGAATAATAGATTTTATGATAATAATACAAGTTATGATAAAAATAGTTTAAGTATAGAAGTCTGGATTCATCAAGAGAGAAAAGATAATGCATAATTTTTTTATAAATTGTAAAATACAAGTGAACTGGACATTATGCATGTATTCTTCCCTGATAATCTTTCCTGTTGTATATAGTTTCATTGTGTTAGAGTTAATGCCTTTCCTTTTTATTTAGAAAAAAGGGTAAATGTGGAATATTCCTTTACAGAGTATGAAGATGTGTCATTGTGATTGTTTTAATAAAAAGCTGAACTGTCAATAGATAGGCTGTGTCAACTTAGTAGCCCATAATACAGCTGATGTCATGGTGTTAGCAGTGGCTGGAGTATTTTTTCAGGAACTTGGAGTTGCTTTTATCTCAATTAAATTGGCTGAAACCACAGATCATTTGGAGCCTGTCTAGGGGTTCATGAGGTAACCTTTTAACATCAGAGCCCCCCCCCACCGCCCATACACAAAACTCCTTTAAAGCAAACTAAGGCTGACATTCTGAGTATGTATCTTATGAAGAGTCATGGTTAACTATGCATAGTACACCACAAAATGGTTTCTTTTTTCTCTAATGACCTCTTACCACATACCAAAGAACATCTTCTTTGCTTATGCATTAACTACTATACAACTCAGTCCTTGATGAGGTCAATTTGGGATTTGACAAATTTCCTTTCTGGTGACTTCCATACAGTTTGCTTCTTTAAAAGGCAAACAGACATTCATTTGAGTGACAGGAAGAAGTAGGGGACTAGGTGAGCATATGCTGTAAAGGAATGAGAAAACTTTTTGAACCACAAGGAAAAAACAGAAACTTATAGAAAACTCTAGAAAGAAGAACACTCAGGCACATTCTGGAGGAGCAAATGGAATAGAAGGCGATATAAAGCCCATCTTCCCTCTCTTTTCAGTTCCTTGAACTTCCCATTCACTCTGGCAATTCACTTTTACTTTCTGACTTTAGAATAAGCTTGCTTCTATAATAAAAAAAGCAGCCTAAAATACTTTAAAACTTGATTACTAATGTAAAGACACTACACCAAGATCTGGGCATTTCTTCCTGCTGGAATATGAACTGTCTATATTCTTTACAAAGAGAATGGCATTACTTCTGCACAGATATCACTGAATGCAACATAGGGATGAATTAGAGAAAATGAACAGAAGTAAGAATAAATGTTTTAAATGATTCATGTAATTTCACTATTAAAACTACATATTATCACAACTAATAAGGTCAATTATGTCTCAATGTAACACAATAATATGTCATTGTTATAAATAGTAATTTTTTCTTTACAGAAATTAAGACAGCAAATTCTCACATTCAAAACTAAACCAATATAAGAAAAATCTGGGCTTAGGTTTAATCATATCATATATTCCAAGACAGATATTTTTAGGTTCTGGCTCATGTTTGCATTCTCATGTGGGCCCAGGGAAATGCATCATTTCCCCTTACTTCTTCAATCTAAGACTGTAAGCCACTACATTATTCCTTGTCATGGGTGTAGGAGGAAGTCTAATCAACAAAACAAGCATTTCCTGCTTAAATCGTTTAGCATAATATGGTGTTTTTTTTAACCACATGATTCTAAAAGACAATTGTTCCAAGAATTACCATAAAACATTCTTTTACAAAAACTTAAAATGACTTATTTGAAGAGTTTATTGCAAGAATTACATTTGGAAGTTGTAGCCAGCAAGGTAAATTGCATGAAAGGTATGATTCATCCACAGTCAAACAAGCTCTGCACAAATCAGAACTATTTCAAAAGCATAAATGCCAGAACAGTAGGCAAGGCAATAGAAAGTAAATGAACTTTCTTTCTTTTCATCATCAAATAGAGAAGAACTGGTTGGAAAAAAATAATGATTGACAAAAGTAATCAGTCACTAAAAGTGAGATTTTCTTCTAAAAGAGGAAGCCACTACACACAAAACAACTCCAGTAAGCTTCTTTGACCTAATCACACTTCAAATAAAGAATGTGTACCCATTTTGAAGTCAACTTAATAATTTCCATTTCTAGTCAAAACGGAACAAAAGGAACCTTTTAGAAGTGCTTTCCCCAATCTTCAAGACAAAACACAAAACCAAAACTATTTAAAATGTTCTATTACATTTTTTTGAGTGTGTATGTAGGGTCTGTACATGCCATGGATCATATATATGTTTGGTGATAAGTAAACACCTTTCAGGAATTGTTTTGGTCTACCATGTTGGGTCCAGGTTAGGCTTGGTGGCAAGTACCTTCACTTTCTAGGATATTTCACCAACCTAAAGTCTTTGCTTTTATGACAGAGACCATGAATCTACAAAGGACACTAATCTCTTGGTGAAGGTATATCAACAGAAAGAGTCCCAAATGAAACACCTTATTTTCTTGAGACAGCCAGCAGTCCATTGTTCAAGGACAGCCCTGAGAGATACTCAGGTGCCCTTGTTCTGGGAAGGTGCTGTTGAGAATTCAGGGATGCCAAGCATGGAATAGTTAACAAGAAAGAGTACTGGAGAAAACTTTCAGAAAGAAAGGATTTTAGACATGAGTACCAAGCCCTTCCACCAATACTGATCAGACCATGTATATAAGTAAATAAATTAACCTGAGAAAACCACAGGAAAGAACAAGCCACCTTCTTCCACTAGCCAGACCCTATATGAAGCAAGAGCAAATCAAGAAAGAGTACAAATACTCAAGAAATAATATTTTAAAAGGCTTCAAATTTGACGAGTAGCATAAATCTTTAGATTTGAAGAGCTCACTGAATCCCAAGTATAAGAAATATGAAGAAACCTAAATGAAAGAATAATGCTAAGAAATCTCTCAAAACATGAGAAAATTCAAAAGAATTAGAAGTCTGATGAACAATCAAAAATTGGAAATATTAAAAATCAACAAGTTTCTTTAAAGATAAGAACCACCCCAACGTACTTGAGAAGAAACTGATAACGTGAACAGTTCTGTATCTACTAAAGAATTTAAAATGGAAGATTTAAGAAAAATCACAAAGAAATGCTGTTTCAGACTTCCTCATAGATGAACTCTACCCAACATTCAAAGAAGAAACATACTAACAAGTTCCTTTAATAAATTTCATGGGTGGAATTGCACCCACTTCACTTTATGTATCTTCAAAACTCAAACCACACAAAATGATGAGAAAAAATGCTCAAAATGTTTCAGCATGAATAACATGATAGAAAAAATGAGCAACTAAATCTCATAGTACATGGCAACAGCAACAGAATATGACTAATAGAGGGATTAGCCCACAGAATGTAAAGGTTGCCCTATCATTTAACAATTAATCACAAAATCACAATAAAAAACAAAAATGTAAAAAGAATCACCTCAATGGATACAGAAAAATGAATTTTATACAGTCTACCATATTTACTTAAAAATAGCTAAAAGAAAAATAGAAGCTTCCTCAAATCTGTAAAAGAATATATATGACAGTGTATGGCTATTACAATACTGGTAAAAAAAAAAAAGACCAAGTAATTATCAATAAGCTAAATATGGCTGGTATGTCATACTGCTCAACACAGAACTAAACTATACATGTATATTAAAGGGAGAACATCATGGTCATCTTGTAGAAATGCAGTGCAATCTATTTTTTTAAAAAAAGCCATCATATCTAATAAGTGGGTCTAGAAAAAATTGTTGAATCTAAGAACAAATTACAAAAATCAACTTTATTTCTATACAGTGACACAATAAGAGATTAGAAATAAAAGCAGTGGTCTTTTATTAATCTTGCTGCTTAGATGTATATGTCCTTGGTTCTTGTTCTCTTAAACTTGGATCTCATTTCAGCACTCCCAAAGATGGACATGGTGGGGAGGTGTCCAGATACATATTTTTTTCTTCTTCCTAATGAGCCCATATTGAATAAATCACCATTTTCTCCTTTCAACTCTTCATTTGGCTCTTCTAATTGGCTTAGTGAGGATGGAGTGCTACTTCAACAACTTGGGAGAAAACAAACTGTAACCCTAAGTTCACTAATACAGACTGCCATGTCAAACTTGGAGGAAGATTTTTCACCATAATTTTCCTAAAGAGGAATTTGGTTTGCAAATAAGCAGTAGAGAAGACCCTTAACATCATTAGTCATTAGGCAGATGAAAAGAAGGAGCATACTGAAATGCTACTCATCCATCATCTATTGGTGTGGGTAAAATTGGTAAGATCTGAGCAAAGGAAGCATTGGTAAGGATGTTGCCTCCTTGGCAAATACTACAAATTAATACTGTAATATATCCTGACATTTTCAGCCAAACTTCCTCTAGTACTGATGTACAAGAAAGGACAGCATATATGTATATACCAACCAGAACTTCTATATACATGTTCATAGCAGATTTTTAAAGAATAGTGCACAAACAGGAAGTTGATATATTCTCATCAAAAGATGAATTATGTGGTAATCAATAACTCCCCAATGACAGTAGCCTCTTTTTTTGCTTTCTTTGTATGTGCTGGCAACTGAACCTAGACTCTCACAAACTGACCACTCAGCTCTAGCTGCAGCTCACTAAATGTATACTTCTTGCTTACAAAAGCCTTGCTGTGAAGAGCTTCTTTCTAATCTTCATTTGTCTTCATTTTCTTAAATAAAGCATTTTATTTCTACCAAAACCTACTAAGAGCAAAGCAAGTCTTCTGGGAAACTTTTTATCCTATTTATTCTAAAGTGAAATTAAGCAAGTCTACAAACCTTTGGCATGCTATTGTTTTCATAATACAAGCTATCAATTAAATGTGGATCTCTGCTCCAGCAAGACTTGGGTGCAGGAACACAGGTGGGGGATAGTAGGGTGGCATGCTCATACATGTCCTACAACAAGTACTCAATTTCTCCTCACATATCTCAAAGTTCCTCGCTTTATTTCTGTTATTTGCATCAGAAATACAAACATTCAGAGAGACTTTATCTAGTAACTGATGGAAATATATCTGAGACCCACTGCCAAACATTAGGCTGAACTTGAAGAATTCTGCTGCAGAGAGGGAGGAGGAACTATAGGAGACAAGGACATTGCAAGAAAACCCACAGAATTAACTTGGCCCATAGCAATTCCCGGAATCTGAACCAACAACCAGAAAAGCCTTCATCGGACTGATCTAAGCCCTCCACATATATGTGACAGTTGTGTAGCTTGTGAGACTCCCAACAATAGGAACAGGAGCTGTCCCTATTGCTTTGGCTGGCTCTTGGGAAAATATTCCTTATTTTGGATTGCCTTGTCTAGCCTAAATACGAGGGAAGCTGCTTTGCCTTACCACAACTTGATAGGCTCTGTTTTATTGATACCCATGGGAGGCCTGGCCTTTTCTGAACACAAACAGAGGAGGAGTAGATGGGGAAGAAGGAGAGGATGTAAAATAAAAAATAAATAAACCTGCTTCAGTCTGGGGGAAAAAAAAGAAATACAAACATTGTTGGAAACAATTTTGATAGAGATGGTAACAAACACATTTTAGGTTTTACATCCTACCTATGCTATATTCCTCTTTGCTGTGATGAAATACCTGGCAAAGCAACTTAAGGAACAAAATGTCTTATTGTGTTGCATTATTTAAGAAAAGATGCAGCTTACAATCCATCATGCCTCTGAAGGTATGGTGGGAGGAGTGGGAGGTGGCTAGTTATGTTATTTTGTGTCCATAGCCAGGATACAGAATCCTGGATGCTGGTGCTCAGCTGGCTTTTTACTTTTTTTCAGTCTTACACCAGTTCATGGGATTGCATCATTTACATTCAAGGTCTATCTTCCTTCTTAATTAAACCTGTATGAAAATGTCCTCATAGGTAAATACAGAGGTGATGCAGGATGTGTTTTTGTATGCTGTGAATGTGTTTCATTGCCACTTGTTAATAAAGTGGCTGTTTTGGCTTATGGCAAAGTAGCTAATGGCAAGTGGGAAATATAAGCGAGATAAGAAGGGCAGAGTCAAAGAGACACTGCAGGTTGCTGCCCAGAAGGCAAGATGTAATGGAACACAGGTTAAGCCATAACATGCATGGCAATATAATAGATTGATAGGAATGGGTTGAGTTAAGTTATAAGAACTAGTTGGTAATGAATCAGAGTCATGAGTCAAACAGTTTGTAATTAATATAAGCCTTTGTGTGATTATTTGCAACTAAGTGGCTACAGGACTGTGAGTCCAGACCACTGGATTAGGCCAGGCCAGAAACTTTGGACTACACAGAGGTATGCTTCATGATTACTGTAAATCCAGGCATATTAACAGTGAAGATTAAACAACATATTGCTAAAATGTCAGCAACCAATTTTTTTTTTTTTTTTTAAAGGTTCTGGGATGTAAGCAATGGAGAGTAGCAATAAATAAATAAATAAATAAATAAATAAATAAGTAAATAATGAATATACATGTGTGGTAGAATGTTCCCTGTATGCTGTAAATAAAGGAGCTGTTTTGGCCTAAGTGTAGCACCATAGAAGTGGGTGGAGAATCAAAGGAGAGACAGGTAGAAGGAGGGTGGAGTTAGCGAGTCTCCATCCGACCTCCAAAGAAGAGACATGTAAGGAATCCAGGTGAGCCATGGGCTGGGCCATGTGGCAGATAAATTTAAAAAAATGGGTTGAATTAATATGAAAGAGCTAGTTAGTAATATGCATGAGACATGGGTCAAACAGTATGAAGTTAATATAAGTGTCTGATTCATTCCTTTGGGGAACAAAAGCTGCTGTGGGCCAGATCCGAACCTCCAGCTCAAATGGGCCGGGAAATCTTCTACAACATACATGATTATGATTCATAATTTTTAAGTATAAGGAATATTGCCAACTTGAAAGTCTAAAGCAGGACAAGGAACTTTAGTGCCCTGATCTTGCCACCATGCTCAGCAGCATTGGATTAGATTCCATACCACAAAACCAAAGATTTTGTTTTTATGTGGCGAATAGTGCAGTAGTAATAATTTTCAAAGCAGGTTAGGATATTTGTTTAATCTCATAACAGACTTTCTGTGTTCTTAGTAAACTACGGGGAACTTCAAAATAATATTTATATAGACTATGAAGCTATCTCTGTTTTCCCCTATATGGGAACGAGAAGTTTCAATTTTATTGTTCATTTAAAGAAAAATCCTTCAAAATATGCCGCTACAAAAAACTTTGGGATTGAATGTCTGTTGCCCTTTTAAGATTTCAGACAGAGGGTCTTTGAATGGATTTAGTAAGTATGACCCAATTGCTTTTCAAGTGCCCATAGCACAGGGTTTGTTAAGCCTAAGAAATATATAATCTCGCTCAGTTGCTATTTTCTTGGGAGCAAAATGCGCATCTATCCAGAAAGAATAGTTTTGGCATAGCTGCTGAGATAGTCCTTGCTTATGATATAGTAGCTGACAAATAGTGCTATCAAACATCTAAAGAAGTTAGACATAGAATTGTTACAGAGACAAGCAATGACCCAAGTGTGAACAATGATGCTCTTACATCAAACGGCATCTAATCTCTAGAAGGTCACTTTATACAGACACCTCTTCTTTGTTTTTAATATGGCTATGAGGACTGGACTCAGGACTTTGGTATAAGAAGCAGACATCACTGAGATTTATCCCCAGATTCTCTTTTTATTAAATTATAATAAATTAATATGTATCCTGTATACACATATGTACACATGAAATTAATAGAAATTGTATATATTTATGAATTAATTCATTGGAATTCTATACATTATGGGTACAGCATGGGGTCTTTATACTCATATCAAGTGTAATGTTCAAAGAGGGGCGGTTGGTATCCCAAACTTAAACCAATATAGCTCTTTTCTGTGTTGACACCACTTGAAAATCCTCTGTACTATTTTTGAATATTCAATAAATTGTTGTCAATCATAATTATCTAAAGTATGTTTGCATGTTTCTTAAATTGTCAAATGTCGGCACTTCCTCATTGAAAAATTTGTTTGTTTCACAAAATAGCCTAATGTCATTTTAACCTGACTGGCAGATATCTTAAAATAGTACTTAACAAAAGCCACTTCTAAGAAATAAGTAACATACACAACATTTTTTTATGGTTGCCTACAACTAATTGCATTTCAAGTGGAAACAATGGATGTTTTGGGTTTATTCTCTTCCATGTTTCATATCTGGCTTTTAATCTCACAACCACATGGTGAGCAGCTGCCAATTATAAAACCATTCTTATTCAATATAAAGCCAAACAATGTGTCACCCAAGTCACCTAAAGTTTAAGACCTCAGAGGTATGAGTGGTGAGTCAGGAAGCTAACTGTAATTCAAGAGCACTCTGAATTACATTCTTAACAAGAATAGCCTGAACTCTGAAAGGCACAGACAAAATTAAAACCTCCTCCATTGTTTTTGACCAATCTGATAAGAGTGAAAAAGGCAGACAGATTTTCAATTAGCTAGAATAAAGTGGCGTGAAGGAAAGCCACATTTGTTGAGTTAAAAGAATCACAGAAATTTGCCCCAGCAGGTTATTATTCAAGCTGGCACAGAGTGTGGCTGCAAAGGTACCGCTATTGACCTGAGTTGCACAGAAAACAAATGATACCTAAGTAACATTCTCCTTAGCCTAGAAATGCTTCAGGCAGCTTATTTCCAGCACAAAATGCTTCAAAGGTTTTTTATGCCCATAGTGAAATTCATTTTTCTAACTCCTCTCCATTTATCTCCTCATTCAACACCTATAAATAAGGAGTATACAGACATCTACCCTCAGTTCAGTGAAGGTTCATTTTTACACATACTTTTTTGTAACAGTGTGATACTCAAGGGCTTTAATAACAACAAAACCCAAGAGAGCTGCTACAGTGAACTTTTAGGGTACACTCAAACATTATTTTGCATCTTAGATTTTTTCCCTTATCCTCTAAACATTCAAATAAAAGCAGAACAATAATGTATTAACAGAGAACTCATCTATAAATTCTTTTATATACATTTGCCCCATCCCTCCAAAATGTTATAAGCATAGTCCCAAGAGAAATGGAGGCAGATATGTTGGGAAGGTCATGTGAATCAAGGTCTGAGCATTATAAACCAAAAATAAAAATAAATGCAAAGTGATAACTTTCGTTTCTCCCAGTGTGTGGGTGTCATTGAGAGAGTTCATCCAATCTTCCCCATGGCACTGCCTGCTATCAAGGCAATATGGTGGTTTATCACATTAGACAACTGTGCTGGTTAGTTTTTTAGTTAATTAGAATTCCTGCCCTGACTTCCTCCTTTATGATGGGCTCTAAGCTATAAGATGAATGAATCCTTTCCTTCTTGTGCTGCTTTTGGCTAGTGTTTTATCATAGCAATGTCAGAAATTAGTAACATGTTTATGGGGCAGTGCTGTTTTGTCAGACCCACCTGACTTTGCTGTTTTGGAAAGGACTGTGGAAATGTTTGCAATTTTGCCTGGAAAAGTCATAAAGTGCTCAAAGCTCAATGGGTTATTTTGCCAAAGCTTGGAAGATTGAGTGTTGAAAAAAATGTAAACAATGGAGGCCTGGCTTGTAACATTTCAGAAGGAAGCAAAGGCTTTATAAAGGCTATTCAGGAGCTATATCTGAATTAAGAATTTGAGGTTTCTGGTCAGTTAGTTCTGAAGAATCTGCAAGACCAGTAACAATGAAGTAAAACCTTTGCTTTGCTGGGACAATTGAGCTGAGGTTTAAAAATTCATTGTGATTAATAAGAGCCCAATATGATTGGGGTTAAATCTAATGGGAAGTGTTTCCTCATGGTCAGCACACAAAAGCTATAATCTAGAGAAATCAAAATTGTATCTCAAATTGGAAGCCAAACTTGTTAGTGTGTAAAAATCTTCTACATAGCACTGATTCTTGTGCCATGAGAGAGCTATTATTTGAAGAAATGACAGAGAACAGCTTAAACTTGCTACTGTGAGAGACCAAGAGGCAACTGGAGAAAGTGTAGGCTTAGTTGGAATGAGACAGCATGCTGAAGATGTCAACACAATGGGATGAGCACCAAGAACAGCAGCAGATGTGGACTGGAACCCACCTGTGGATGGCAGAGCAGAGAGGTGGCATTACCTAAGCACAGAAGATCAAGAGTGTGTTCAATATGTCAGACACTCAAGTATTTATATTTCTGACCTTGGGTTTAGCTTTCATTTGATTGTGACTGTGCCCTGGCTTTTCCTTTTTGAGGTAGAAAAGTATTTAGCTTGATTTTGATTTTAGAGACATTCACAATTTTTTTTTTAAACCAGAGTTTTGGATTTTTAAAAAGTGATATTGGACTTTTAAAATGCTGAAAGTTTTACAGACTGTGGTACTTTTAAAGTTATACTAACTGTTATACTGTGATATTAA
Source organism: Sigmodon hispidus (assembly GCA_004025045.1). Lineage (NCBI taxonomy): Eukaryota > Metazoa > Chordata > Mammalia > Rodentia > Cricetidae > Sigmodon > Sigmodon hispidus. Next base: position 26,829 of record PVIH01008669.1, read on the forward strand.
CACAAGATCATGAAAACAAGAAAAGTAATGGTTTCATAATGAGCTATGTGTGTCAAATTGACAAGGGATTGATTATGCTTGTTAAATTTTGCCAACTGGACACAAGCTGGACTTATCTGAGGAGAGAGGTCTTCATCTGAGAAAGATGCCTCCAGGAGACTGTGCTGGAGGTAAGCCTGTGGGAGAATTTTCTTGAGTAATGATTGATGTGGGAGGACCCAACCCACTGTGGGTGGTACCACCCTGTGCAGATGGTCCTGGACTGTATAAAAAAGCAGGCAGAGTGATGCATAGAGTAAAACACTAAGGAGCTTTCTTCCATGGTACTGCTCAACTTTCTGGCCCCAGGTTCCTTGTTGAGCTCTGTCATGACTATTCTTCATGATGGACTATAATCTATAAGTTTAATATTCTCCCACAATTTGCTGCTGGTCAGTGTTTTATTACAACAATTGAAAGCAAACCAAATACTTGGTATGTCAGTGTGTCTCTCTCAAATGCAGGAGGGTTTCAGCTGAAACCATGGTAGGCTTCTTCTCTGAGTCTGGCTGGAGCAGAGGAGCCCCTATTTAACACCTTCCCTATGTAAGCCGGTCACATCTTCTTTTACACTTATGTGGGTTGCTGATACTAGAATAATAGGCCCAGATTCATCCACTAATTTTCTGTATTCAATGAGGCCCAGGCTCTCGGATGAAGTGCTTTGGCTCTGACATCTTCCCCTCAAGCTAATATTGTTTCTCAGAACTTCCTTGTAAAGGACCAAAAGAATAAGTTTTTATTTATAGACACAATGAGCTCTTATGTGACAATTGAATTCATGCAATAGCATCGTTGTGACTAAATTTCAATTAGTGAAAATGTACCAAATATGGAAACCTTACATGCTCCACCAAATCAGAAGAGTATTTAAGTATATTATAGCTTTTGCCTTTACATTTACACATTTTGCTACATACCAGCACAAGTACAGATAAAACACTAAGAAAGTTAGTTTTCTGGAGAAGTGGCTAATATTTTCCCTTCCCCACTGCCTCAGCTCTTATTTTTAAAAAGAAAAAGAAGATAACTCTGCAGAGAGATATGAGCTATGTGGACTGTCTGTAATACACACAACTTTCCATCTATACTCTAGTTCTTTTTGCATGAATTCTAGGTTTGACTCACATAAACTTGTCTACTTATACTAAGTCCTGTTTGATAGGGGTGCCTCTTGCTTTATTTTTTAATTAAAGAAAACACTGGCAAACAGCTGAGTGTTTTCTGGTCCCAGCTTTTCTGTGGTGCTGTTCACTGCACTAATCACTTCCCAGTAGTAGAATCCCTGGCAATAGAATTCTATCATCATTAAGTTCAGGTTTTCTCCCTACCCCTTCTTGAGACAGGGTCTCTCTGCATAACTCTAGCTGTCCTGAAACTTACTGCGTAAACCAGACTGGCATCAAACTAACAGAGAGCTCCACCTGCCTCTGTCTCCTTAATGGTGGTGTTAGGACCAGGTTGCCGAGTGGTTAAGGCAATGGACTGCTAGTGAAGGGTTTCAATTGGCCTTCCCTGTGAAGCCCTTAAACTGTAAGCAAACTTGCTCTTCCCTTAGACAGGCAGCAAGCCTAAGGCCACAGAGGAGCTCCATAAGAACATTCATTCACTTTCATCTACTTGTAAATGTTGATTGACCTTGAGCTAAAGGATGTAGTGCATTGAGCAAATTATCCTGAAGCTTTTATTCAAATTTCAAAAGTGTGTAAGACTCTACACATAAGTGAACCAGAGTGAACTAGCAAGATAGTGATAATGTTCTAAACACAATAAAAAGGACTTGACAGATGTTGATCAGAAGGCCAGATCATGCTCAGAGAAGGCATGTATAAAACAAAGGCCTCTTAAGGGAGGCACAATACAAAGTAGCTATTGTTAGCACAAACCACTGGGGAGGAGGGTAAGTGAGAAGGCCCCTGGGACACCTCCCACTGTCAGATCTCAATGTGTGCTGTCTGCTCTTGGTTCATTTACTTATTCCTATTATACCCTAACTTATATTTATTTTGGGGTCTCCCTCTAATGCTACCATTGTTAAAATTTGTATCTCTGTTGTCTTTATCTCTTAAGGAATGAAGCCAGGCAAAAATAATTACATAGTTTAACAGAAAGCTATTCTTTGTTTTCAAGCCTATGGCATTCTATAACATATTTTATCTAGACAATGAAAATTCTACAAATTTAGAGTCCATACTAAATACTGTTGATAATAAAGATGTGACTAGGGACTTAAAAATCTGCATTCTCAGCTTAAGAAAATAAGTCTGAAATTGTACATTTAAATACTTTTCAATTTTAAAATTAAACTGTACATTAGCCTTTAGAAGTGAGATAGTCTGTGGTATTTTTAAAAAGATGAATTCTTACTTTAACTGGTTTGGAAATCTTTATCTAGTCTAGGCTGGCTTGGAACTTGCTATTATCCTGTGTTCCAGATACTAGAATTCAGGCCTGCACCTCCGTACCTGGTTGGGGAACAAGTGTGAGGCTACCAGGCAGAAGTAGAAAGTGGCTGGGATCTTGGTTCTGCTGAGATGCACTGTTCTAACAGAAAACCCAGTCAACTGCTTCTACTTTGTATAAATTGCAGGGATTACCTCCATATTTTTCATAAGAAAATGAAAGAAGAACTCTCTTCAATTTTTACTATTTGCAACAGAGAAGAGCTAATCAGTTGAGTAACTTGAGCACAGGCTATTCTATACCTTAACTTTTGAGGGTGTACTTCTTTACAGTAATGCTAACTGTAATAATTTTGTGTAATTGTATGTCTGTATGCACATGCACACTGGGTATTGGACATGGCCATTGTAGTACATGTCTGTGAATGCCAAAGGAGAAACTTGGGCCCTCTTAGGCAGTCTTTACCCTTTATGCTCTTATTTTCGGAAGGAGACAGGGTTTCTAACTGTACTAGATTCTGGCAAATGAATATGATGGCTCTTTGTGAGTACCAGGCTTCCATCTGTTCCTGTACCTCCAGTACCGGGATTGCAAGTACATACTCCCACATGAGCTTTTTGTGTGTGTTCTGGTCATCCAGCTAAGGTCCTTGTATCACAAGGTCAGTGTTTTATTGACCATGTCACATCCTTATCCCTAACTATAATAATTTGATAAAAACAATCAAAAACTGACATAATTAGCACATGACATAATTTCATTATGAAAACCTATGTGCATTTGTTGCATCTATATAATGATATATTCAAGATGGGGTAGGACAAAAAACAGGGATGTCAGTACATCTGGAATAGCATATTGTATCAGTCATTACAGAGGAAGATAAAAGACAAGGCTCAGCTATTACTGTAGTTGCTTACAATGGAACTGGGGAAAGAGTCAATATGTTTTCATTTATTTTAGCTGAATATTTGTTAAACAGGGAAAAAAATGCTGTTTGTAGAGCCTTGTGCTCTCAAGGAATATGAGCCTGATTAATCAAACAAAGCTTTGGTCTATCCCACTCTTATTGCTTGCATAATAACAGTCATGATAAACGTTTTAAAATATGTGGAGAGAAAATCACCCCCCCCATAATACCCAACACTTCTTCTCAAGAAACTATTCTTGATTGAGTTGAGAAGATATAGGTGGGTCTGCCAAATAGCACTGTAATCACTAACAGCCTTGTCCTCTGTCTTTCTGACATGTTTTGAGCATGTTTTTAAAACCCACTCTATTGTAAACAATCTTATTTGGCAGGCAGTCTGCATTAAAATACATATTTTTACAAAATGTAAAATTGTATCTTTTGTAATTAAATTGCCTTCTATTTTTCTCAGTGAAAAAATAAGAAGCACTACTGTTTCTTTTTTTTCTTCAAAAAAAGAGAGAAATGCTCCAAAGTCTTTTATTTCAATTGGGAATACACATCATTGGCTGGATGGAATGCTAAGCAATTTTCAAAATATTATTACCATAATTTTCAGTGAGGAGAAAATTATTGGATGTTACACAAATATTTTTTAGCAAATATTCTTTGAATTCATTGCTATAAGTTAATGGACATGCCAATTTGAGAAGCTGGACAAAAAATAAACTAATTTTATCCTGGAATTGAAGACTCACAGCTCTAATATAATCTCCTTCAAGCACAGAATAAATTGAACTATAGAGAAATGAGCTTTATTAAACTAGGAACACATGGCATACTAAAGTAATTTTTAAATCTGTGGGTGTTCATGAGGATTCACATCAATAGTAAGTGCTTTTTTAAACTTAGAAGTTATCTTGATACTTATTTTCTCATTTTTCAAAGGAAGATATTCAAATAGATTCCAACTTGATAAAAAGACAATAATGAAAAAATGCTATAATCACAGAAAGCAACAGCTTTCACTCGATTTCATTAACTGGATTTCAGATCAAAACCATATTAAAGTTATTTATTTATTGAGTGCTATCTCCATGGTGTTATAGGTTATGTAATCCAGGTAAAGTATGGAGATAAAAACAGAAGTCATATAAAAGCTACTGGAAAACACCTAACATCTAAAGGAATGCCTTTCAGTGGTAAAACAAGTGTATGTAAGGTATCCTATAAAGAGTCTTGATGAGCTTAACTGAAATGAAACATTGTTGTGGAACATTCTTTAACACTGTGTGAAGATGTGTCATTGTTTCTGCTATAATAAATTACCTTTACTTAGGCAGGAAGAGGTTAGGTGGGACTTCTGGGGACAGAGAGCTCTGGGAAGTAGAAGAAAGATGGCGAGGAAGGAGAATAGGTAGTACAGAGTAAAGATAACAGACCCACTAAAGTAGTGTAGATTCATAGATATGAGTTAATTTAAGTTATAAGAACTAGTTAGGAACAAGCCTAAACTAAGGCTGAGCTTTCATAAGTCTCAGTGTCATTTTTTTGTGAGCTCGCTGCCCAAAAAAAAATCCATCTACAAAATACATTAAATGCACAACCAAAAAAATATTAAATACCCTCCAGTAGCCACATGAAGTCCTACAGACCTGACATAATTAGAAGACAATGAACATACCTAATACTTGATAAATGAAAAGTACAATATATTGAGTTTAGATATTACTGCCGGTACTGGTGGCACAGGCCAGTAGGATATGCTGAAGAGGCAAAGGCAGGTGGATCTGAGTTTAGATATTACTAAGTAAAAGTATTTTCAAAATAAAATATATTTACCAGAGTTGTTAAAAAATGTCAAAATATCCAGGTGGTGGCACATACCTTTAATTCAGCACTCAGAAGGCAGAGGCAGGTGGATCTCTGCGATCAAGGCCAGCCTGGTCTGCAGAGTGAGTTCCAGGATAGCCAGGGATACAGACAAACACATCTCAAAACAAAGGAAAAAACTAAACTAATTTGTATTATCAAAGCAGTGCTATTTATCACTAATTTCCCTATTAATAATTATAAGACAAGTCAGCTAAAGATACTTGGAAGACAAATATCTTAAAGTTTTGATGTCTGCTTTGTAATACTATGTTATAAAAGTTTATCACTAAAAATTAATACATTATTGTTTAACTTTTAAAATTCAATGAGTGTTAATTCTTTCTGGCTCAGAAGCAGAGGAGGTTTTATGTTCTAATTTTGTAAAGACTACCATCAGATGTGTCTCCACAGTGGTTCTCAAGCTGTGTGCTGTTCTATTCTGAAGGCTTCTCCACTCAGCTTCTGTCTGATGGTCTAAGAGTGTTTAGTTAGGGCTTGGAGGACCTTCTAAGAAATCATTGTTCTTGGGATGCTACTAAGTAACTTCCTAGGATGCTACTAAGTGATCTAGAACTCCCACTGATATCACAGACCATACCCGAAATATTTAATCAGTCTATATTACAAACATTCTAAAAAATGCAGGCATATTGGAGAATGCTTCCCCAACTCTCCCATGTCCGAGATGCAGGCCTTTGCTAAGGCTTCATGCTTGCCTCTACCTTCCCTTTTGATTTCTCATTTTCTTGCTCACTTCGTTGTGAGACAATGAGCTAGAACATACTCTTACTTCTATGCCCTGCCTAGATTGGTGGATTGCCATCTACTCAGGCACAAATTTTGTTTTATATCACTTTATTTATTGACTTTAGATTTTATATTTACTTTGTAGTAGTATATATAAATGTGAATATGTTCCTGATTTTATCTTGGTGGACTGCCACTTGATTAGGTCCCAACTCAGACTACTGAAACCTTTAGATGATTACTTTCCCCTGCTGGCCTGGTCATGTCTTAGTCTTATGTCTTGAAAGCCTGGATGACACTGAAATGACATGGTGAGTCCAGAATAAGGAAGGCTACAGACCACCATTTCTTCATTCCTGTCCTAGAGTAAAACTAGAAATCAATAGAACATTATCCAGGGGCTCATCCAATCTGTAGGTAGTCTATATACCTCACAAGCACCCTTAAAATATTGGTGCTCAGCTCAGGGGATCCATACTCCTGAAAATCCTAGAACTAAAACACAAGTGCACAGAAGCTCTCTGTGCATACAGGCTTCTCTCTTTGGAACCAGCATTTACTTGTAACACATTCTCTCACAGTAGATGGCAAGTGTCAGAGATTATCTGTACTAGAAAGCATAGGTAAAATTGCTGTGTCATTATATTGCTAACATCTGACTGAACCAAAGCACATCATAGGGTAAGAAAATGGAATAGATTAAATTCATCCATCTTCATCCATGGCCTAGACAGAGGGCAAAAGAGAAACTATGAATAAATGGCAGTACTAAACCCAGGTGCTAGTGATATAAAACTGATTAATAAAACATATCACTAAAAAGCCTATAGTCTGTTAAGAATTTTATATTCTATAATGTTTCCTGTTAGGGGGAGAAGAGCTAAATCTTGTACACATTTCCCTCTCACAGCTTCACAGTGTTAGCGAACAGTCAATTATTTCACGATAGCAATGTTTGCAAAGCACAGGCTAATACATTATAAATTCTTGTACGCTTCAGAAATACTATACCTTCTGAAACACATCTCAGCACTATCTTAACATTTACAATGCATTGCACTTATATGCTGACTACTATATCTACAGTGTAAATAAATATGTTCATTTATAATTGCACAATTTTCTTTCTTATAGGCATTCTGTAATGATGTCCATTTGTTCCAAATTAGCACTCTAAACCAAGAAGGTAAAATGAGTAAGATTGATAATAAATTTAAAGATGTGAAACACATAAATTTGTCAGTCATAGCATTCTGTGCCATGTTGAAGACATGTATTTCTGGTGAATAGGGTATGACTCCAAAAGAGATAATCTTGGTTATGATTATAGCTACAAGTCCAGTTTTCTAAACTGAAGAATTCATAACACTACACATTCCAAAACAGTAATTAGATAATGAACTAGGCATAATTGCCAAATTATAAAATTGGCTCTTGTATCAATGTATATCTTTTTAAAAAATATAAAAGAATAAAATTTTTGAGGGCCAATATATAACATCCAAGTAAATTCAGCTATTTTTAATTTGTCAAAAAAAATCTACTCAACTTAGCAAATTTTAGGCCATTAGAAGCCAGAAGCTTTTTCAGAATTAACATTTCATAAAATTGTCACAATGAAATTAGCAAAACTACAAGAAAATGTCACAGTCCATGACCTTTCTTTCTTTTATGTAAACAAATGTTATTCCATGTTTATTTATCATATGTGTAGAGATGGTGGATGTATGCCATGGCACATTGTGAGTTTCAGAAGGTGGCATATTGGAGTTGGTTCTCTCCTCCACCATGTTGGTTCCAGGGATCAAATTCAAGTCTTTAGACTTGGCAACAGGTGGCCCTACCCACTAGGAAATCTCACAGTCCCCCACAATCCACAGTCTTAGGGGAAAAATAATTATAACTAAGATATGTTTTTAACTAGTTCTCATCCAGAGTAAGAAGTGGAAGAATTCTTACAATTTCCCCCAATATACATAAAGTTCTATGTACAAAGCTTAACCATGCAGACTGGAACACACTCCAGGTTTAGGGTAGGGCTCCTGCACTTTGCACTTGTCTCCACTGCATTTGTTCCTTTTGTCCTTTTCAAACTGTTGCCTCTAAACTGGACAAACTGGAAGTTCCCTCCATTATTTCTGTCCCTCTTCTTGTTTCCCCTCCCCTGGATTATTTGGGTTTTTACCATAAAGCTGTTATTTGATAATGTGTCTCAGTTTGCAGAACACATGTCATCCTACCATTGATTAATTAAATCCATAAATCACCAGCCAGCACCAAGCAACTCATCCTCTGCCTCTGCCATGATGGCACACACTAAGGAGTTCCTGTAAATGCCAATCAGTGCTAAAGACTGCCTTGGTTGCGTAAGAATAGCCACAGGAACACAGCTGCCTAGAGTATCTATCCCCAACTCAAATAATCTTCTTTCAGGCCAAATTTTATCCAATAGATTTAAACTCAGAAAAACAAAACAAGACAATGAGAATTTATGGAGGTGAAAGTTAGACAAAACTGTGATAGAAAGAAGGCAGGGAAGTTTGAAACCAGTGATAACTAGAAACTCTGAAGTTTCTAGACTAATTATTTGAAACAATTGCAGGTGTTTCAGAGTCCATAAAATTAAGACACTGATATCTGGATGCATTTGTTGTGTATGAGTTTTATATTATTGATGATCCAGCATGGGGCCCTGCTGCACCACAGCCCCATCTCTTTGTTTTTAACATCGAGCTAAGATTCACACAACTAAGAAAGGACAATTAAATTACGGCATCAATTATCAAGATTTTTCCTATTACCTTCTTACAGGGGTGTTGTAGTAAGTTTTTTTCCTGCCCGTTTTGGGTCTAGAAGTTTGCAACCTGGAATTTGTAACCTGGCGTGTGTGGCTGCTGCGGTTTGGAACCTGGTCTGTGCACCCGCGGCTTTTGTCCCCCAAAAGAAATGAATCACACGCTTATATACTTTAACACTGTTTGGCCCATGTCTTATGCCCATTACTAGCTAGCTCTTTCTTCTTAAATTAACCCATTTCTATTAATCTTCCGGCCACGTGGCTCAGCCCGTGGCTGGCCGGTACCTCTTACATGTCTGCTCCTCTTGGGGGTCCGATGCAGAGTGGCTAACTCCACCTTCCTTCCTACCTGCTTGTGCTCTGATTTTCTACCCACTTTTATGGTGCTCTATACAGGCCAAAACAGTTCTTTATTCACAGTACACAGAAAACATTCCTACCACATTTCCTCTTTTCTGTCTAATTAAAAAGGAAGGTTTTAATTTTTATATAGCAAAATTACACATAACAGAACAGTTCTTAAGTAAGAATTATAGTTATAATATTTAGTCTATTTGTATTTTAAAAATAAAGAGAATATTTTATTATTTACTTTATCATTGTGAGTCTAAAGTTTTATATCTAATATATCTTTTAAACTAAAAAGAACTATATCTATAATTATTAAACCTTTAACTACATCATACCCACTTTTATGGTGCTCTATACAGGCCAAAACAGTTCTTTATTCACAATACACAAAAAACATTCCTACCACACAGGGGTATCTCAAAATTAATTATATTTTGGCTTGGCCTGGAAATCAGAAAGAGCAGATTATGGTTCAGCCATCTAGTTGTGGCAGGACAGATTTGTCTCAGTGTTTGCTAATGTTTCTGGTCTACAAACTACTCATTAGCCCATGTCCAAAGATGCTGATTGAGTTGGTCTGGGTGATCTTGAACATCTGTTCCCTTTATAACCTGCTGAGTAAGCTAAAGTAGAATCTAATTTCAGAAAAACTGGAGTGTGCCACCATCTTTCTGACAATCCTTTTTCTACAGCTGGTGTTTGAATAGTCCTTCATGATAAGGGAATACTGTGACTGCAGAATCTTTGATTGCTGCCCCGTATGGGGGTATGTGTCTGCTTCCACAAGCTTTCTGTGATATGTAAATACATGAAATCTTTATCCCTTTGAATAAATGACATAGTTATTGCCTTCTCAATTCAAGGCAATAACAAATACTTAGAGACCATTCTGAAGAGTGGTCCAAAGATTTACTATATTGGCCTCACCTAGAAACTTAGTTCCCCCCTAGACTCACTGAGTTAAAATTTATATTTTAATAAGATTCTAAGATGATTTGAGGGCTCATTAAAATTGGAAAAGCATAGCATTAATGATATTCTCTTGTGTTTTCCCTAGGTCTCAAATTCAAGCACTTGATCAAAGGGATGTGTTAGTAGAGCATCCAAAGCACTTAAGAAAATTAACATTAGCATCTGGCCAGAATGAGTTAGCAGAATGCAGGGGAACACTGTATCCTTTCCTTTTAGGTTTTGGCAAGGTAAAGTAAGGTGACCCTATGGAGCAGTGTTGATTCTACAAGCTGACTGACAGCTTCCTGCATGTTATAGTGGTCAAATTCTCCCTTATGACAAACTCCCTGCACCTTGGCCACACCTACACTCAAACATCATTCTCTTTCTCATTTTCACTTACTTACTGATCTTTATTTTTTATAATATTTATTTTAATTTTATGTGCATATTGTTCTGTCTGCCTGTCCATCTATGCAACATACATGTTGGAGTGCCACAGCAGGCCAGAAGAGGATGTCAGATCTTCTGCAACTGTAGCTACAGATGGCTTTGAGTCACTAGGTACATCCTGAGAACTAAATGATCCTTTGAAAGAGAAACAAGTGCTGAGCTATGTCTCCAGGCCCCTAATCTCTAATTTTTATTAATAGTCTCAAATAATGAGCTATTTAAGACAATCACTGGGGACTTACTCACAGCTGGACTAACTGACTACTGACTAATAACCTTTCCCCATGTATTTCTCCTTACATTCCCATTATACCTCAGCCCCTGCAAGGTAGACTTCTCCAGATTCCACTTATGAATGAACCCAGCTTACTGTCTTTCATTGCTTGTTGTTTTTCCCTTAACATAACATCTTTTCACCTAAAGAATTTTAATTATTGTGTATTAAAAGATAACTGTGAAAACAAGCATTTGTTAGAATGCTGTTCCACAGCTCAAAAGACCACTTCTTTGTTAAGGTGAGTAGTGTTCTGTTGTATACCTGCAGCACATTCTTTACCATTAACTGAATGCTCTAGGAGTACTGGACCACTTGAAGATTCTATTTTTAATTTTTTTTTTGAGCAAAGTCCATACTGTTTTCCATCATGATTATACTTTTCCTGCCAACAATGTTCATATACTGCTCTTCTAACTTGTCAGCACATTCCTGACCAATGATCTATCTGCATTTCTCAGCATTTGTGTTCATTTCCTGCCAGATAGCCACAGCACTTTCTCCCCCAATACATCTAGGTATCTCCTAGGTATTTTCACAGCATCCTCTCTATGACATGCATTCTCCTTGCTGTGTAGAATTTCATTCCAATATATATTCCTTCTAGGTATCTGTGCTTAATATTAGGTTTTATTTTATTTATAAGAATTCTGTTTTATTCATAGCTAAATCCAGCATCTACAGAATGACTATACGAAGAGTGAGCAGCCATTACTTGTTAAATAAATAAATAAAACTCATCCTCAAATTCTACCCTTCTCTGCTATTGGGGGCTGAGAAAGAGCTTAAGCAGTTATGATGTTGAGCCAAATCTACCATACTGCATAAGCATCTGACAGGAATGCTGACAGGAATCAAGAACATAGCTGACAAGGAACTAATTGTCAAAAGGAGGTCTCTTAGAGGCCTTAGTAGCATTCTAGAGGTGACCAATTCTTGTTTCTAAAGATAGTCTTTCATGTTTTCATTTAAGAAAAAAATCTGCACATTATACAAATGGGAGAGAAGTTGGTCCCAGGATTTAGACATTAGAACTAGTACCAGTAACTGACAGGTGATGCTCTAGCCTATGTGAGAATTCACTTCAAGAATAATGACATCATGCCTTAATCCTCCTGAATCAGATTTTCACCTACTGAGAAGTTCCGACAAAGCCAATTACATGATGTCATTTTCTATTTCAAAAAGAGACCATGCACATGGCTGGATATTTCCTCCCCATTAGTGCCCTAGAGTGATGGCAAGTGGTTCAATTTCATTCGTGCTAATGGTATCTGATGAAAATAAAACTAACAAGACTAGGATGTCAAACTCATTTTTAAAGCTATATGTGAAACTCAGATAAGCAGTTTGACATTCAAGAAAATTTGAGAGATACAAATGGTTATTTGTTTTATAAAGTGAGACTAGATCTTTTGCTCAATGCAATTTGCCTTCTAGTAAAGTAAAAAACATCTGTGAACTAATTTGATGAAAACTTATTAACAAAATTGCTTAACATGGAGATATAATAATTATTAGACTGAGATTTAAATGCATAATTAATATGTGTAAAATGTGTATCTTTGGAAATAGCTATCGCTACCTCATGATTCCAATTAATTTCAAGATAATCATAAACACAAATGAGCAAATATTCGTCGGCCATCTGTGTTAGAGATACATGAGATCTCTAAAATACACATTTTACTCCCAAGCATGTGTTACATTTTCCCTGTGTATCTTGTGATAAAGGGTGTTCATGTGATTGACTTTGGGTCACTGAACTGATGGGTCTATGTTTTCAAAAACACCTTCAAATTGACAATCCTTTATGTTCTTTCCTTTCTAACTTAATACAGTTTTTCTGTATAAACAAGTCACAAGTTCAATCCTAAGAACTCCCAAGACATTATAAAATGTAAAATGGATAGACACAATTCTCTAGTACTTTGATACTTAGATGGAGCTTATTTTTTATAGCATCTTGTACCAGAGAGAATCATAGTCTTTCTCTTGGGTCCTGTCTTACATCATGATCTCATGATCTTATAGCTATGATTCTTCAGTTCTCCAAAATGCTTGAGATGACTATAAGATATCAGTGAAGAAGAGATGATTTCTTCTAGACAGGAATTCAAAAGTGATGGTATATCAGGGGGTTGGCAAGCTGAGGCAGCCTACTTTACACATCCGTCTTCTATTTTACAGCATATAATCTTACATATGGCATTTTGGGCAAAACAATAAATTGGATAAAAGAGATGATTAAAATATATAAGAAAAAATAAATAAAATAAAATCACAAGCTATGAAGGAAAAGGGTCATTCTTACAGTTACCTGAGTAACCTGGTCCAAAATAGAATCCATAAAGTCTGCAAACCACAATGTCAAACAGATTGTCAACCATGACCTCCACAGAATCAAATCATCTGAGCTAATTTTACTAGAAACAAAATTATGCTAATTTTCCAAGAAAAATTATATGTTCCTAATGGACATATAGTTATTTTTAGAAAAAAATTAAAATGATCATGAACACAGAATGGCTTGAGAATATTTTATGTCTTCAACTGAAGAGATGAAAACTGACAGAAGTGTGTGCATGGTTGCTTGTGTGTGTGTGTGTGTGTGTGTGTGTGTGTGTGTTTGAATAAAATAGTGAAAGAGCCAGCAATAGAAAAATTCTTAATTCCTATTTCCAGGAATAACATCTTTCACCTAAACATAAGAGAAAATAACAGACTGATCAAATCCCTTCAAAAATATTGCCTGAATAGGTTTGAATGAACCAGCTGTAGCAAAATTACTGAAAAAAAAAAACCCATTTCTACAGAAACATAGCCCCAGACAGGGTTATTCAAAACACGTACCTTGGGAAGCATCATGGATTACATTTAGCCCTCTTTGAAATACATAACAAAAACTGCCTGCAGAATGCAGCACACCTAGCAGGGGGTCAGTTATGAACTCTGATGAAAAATAACATGTCAGCCAGCAGGAGGACTCACAGCCCCTTGCTTCAATCTCCCTACTTTTCCTTCCCCCTTCTTTTGTTTTTATTATTATACTCTTCATTAGGTGAGTTCTCAAGCCTGTCCATGGTAATTCTGACCTTGAGACAGACAGATTACTAATCTCTGTTCTTCCATTTGGGATTCATACCTGCCCTTTTGTCATAATCACGGCTTTTTGTGGCAGAAGCTTCCATTTAGAGAAATTAACATCTATCTGGCAAGTGATGCTCCCCAATTGCCTTCTCTATAGCACAAGGCATGAAAAAGAGTAAGGACGGGAAAGAGCTTCATAACTCCCCAAAGGCATAAATAATGTCCTTTCATAGATGAAAGTCCAAGAAAGCTTCTTCTTGCAGGCACTGCACTACATAGATTGTGCTTAAGCTGTCTCAGCTGTAGCAAGCTCCTCTTCATATTAAACCAATTAATGTTCCACAGGCTGACTTGAGAAATGTGTAATTAAATATGACATACAAAGTAGGAGCCAGATACTCTGTGAGAATCAAGATGTGGGTGGTAATTTGTAACTAGCAAATGAAATCTTAAGCTGCTAGTAATTGGTGAGCATTAGATATAGTGGCCAGCATGGCAGATCCCTTCATTCTCCCCCTTTCTCTGTCATTTTTTTACCTCCTTTAGTGTTACCACTTCAGTAATCACTACAAGAAATAGATTAATCTTGGCAAATACATGGAGAGTGTAAAATTTTCAGCCCCTCATAGAGGAAATGTAAACAATCTTCCAGTTTCTAAAGGTTTAATCATAGAAGTGCCATGTGACTCAGGATGTCAACTACTGAAGATATTCTAAAGACAGATGAAAATAAATTTTAACTAGAATGTTAGGGTCTAGCAGTTCCAACAGGCTAAATTTGGTCACCTATTCCCAAACACCAATTAAAGATCTCAGTGATGCCAAAAGGCTGAGAAAAATATCTAAAAGTGGTCTGGGAAGATGAATGGATAAATGGGTCCAGTGACTCTATGCTCTTCCAGATGATTTGAACATGAACTTAGCTTAAAAAGCAGAAACAGTGGGTCAGGAGGCAAGACAAATGCTTTATCAAGTAGACCATTGTCTCTGTCCAGATTTTCTGGTTGGTACAAAGAAGTCCTGTTGCTTAGGTGACAAGCTGGGCATCCTCCAGAGTAAGACCTTTCCATCACAGATAATTGCCCTGAGAAGTGGTCTGTCCTGTGAGACTTTGCTTTTCCTGGGATAAGGTGACTGAGTCTAGAAAGACAGCTAGAGGACTTTAGATGCCCTTTGAGGGTCTTGGATTGGCCACTGTAATAGCTGGCAGTAGAAGCCTCTCTTAACTATCTTTATGTCTATTGACTTGAAGGTAATGGGATAAGTAGGTGTCATGGGCTTCTAGATAGATTCCCTTGAGTAATTAATGAACTTATGTGAAAGACAGATGAGTGAACCAAAGGAAAGGATACAGATACAGAATGGGCAGATTCCAGGTTTGCAACCTGTTCTCAGTGACCTTGCTAGCCTGTCAGGAATCAGCGATGTTAGCAAAAGCAGTTTATATAAGCTTGTTACAGAGTATCTACATAAAAATTACACATGAATGTATTCTTACCCAAAGAATAAAAATAACCCAAAACTGCATCAACTACATAGGTAAATAAAAGGTGGTAAACCCAGACATTTAAATATCATCTAGTTATAAAACATAGTAAACTTAATCCCAGTGAATAGAGTCAACCATTAAACATAATAAGTTAATTAATCAAATGTTAAGAACAGACTATTCTGGAGAAGAAAGTTGAGTAGTTCCCCTAAGTTGTGAAGAGGAGAGGACAATCAAGGAGTGACTTAGTGGACAGTGTCCTTTGGAATTGATTATTTTTAACTAATGTTCACTAAAATGACAGCTACTCAAATCCACACACAGAAATCATTTAATTGTTCACCTTGTAACAGTGAAAAACAATGTGTGGACTGTTTCTTAATAAAATTGTACTTGTTGGTTTTGTTCCAAATGTGACCCCTGCTCCTAGCTCAACTCTGTGAAAGGCTTGACTGAGACAAAGAAAGG
This sequence comes from Sigmodon hispidus, assembly GCA_004025045.1. Lineage (NCBI taxonomy): Eukaryota > Metazoa > Chordata > Mammalia > Rodentia > Cricetidae > Sigmodon > Sigmodon hispidus. The sequence continues at coordinate 42,676 of PVIH01008669.1, forward strand.
GTGGGAATTATAGTCTTGTGTTTCTTCTTTTTCTCATACACTTTTAGCCAGTAACAGTGTTTCCAGGTGCATGCATATACTTAGAAAACAAAGACAGAAATTAACCAACATTATAGTTACACAAAACTGGGGCTTATTAGCATAAAGAAATATTTCCACAATAAAGAACTAAATAATAATGGTCAAAACTAAAAAAATCCAGTTCAACAGACTATATACACGACCAATTTGTGGGCATACCTACTCATAATGTTGAATTTGCTTTTGAGTTCTCTGTCATTTTGTAAGTCCCTGATGAAAATAAATTTTAACTAGAATGTTAGGGTCTAGCAGTTCCAACAGGCTAAATTTGGTCACCTATTCCCAAACACCAATTAAAGATCTCAGTGATGCCAAAAGGCTGAGAAAAATATCTAAAAGTGGTCTGGGAAGATGAATGGATAAATGGGTCCAGTGACTCTATGCTCTTCCAGATAGTTTGGACATGAACTTAGCTTAAAAAGCAGAAACAGTGGGTCAGGAGGCTGTCCCAGCCTGCCTAAGTGCACATATCTCCCCTGCATAGAATCTGAGTTTTCTCCTGTAATATCTCTTCTACCATGGAATTTTCTTTCTTCCAAGAATGTGTTTTCAATCACTAAGAAGTCTCTTGAGAAAACTTTGACTGTGTCATTTGTGTTTCCTGTGGTGGAGGCAACACAAGATCTGTGATATAAAGCTGCTTGGCTTTACACAGGTGCTCAGGCATGCATTCTCAGCCCAGCAACAGAAACATCACCACCACCACCAGCAGCAGCAGCCCTAAGACATGTCACCTCAGGTGCCACCCAAAATCCACCATCTCTGACTTTCTGGGAGAAGGACCTATACCAGTTCAGCAGGTGGTTCTAATATATACTTTGATTTGAACAAAAGGTTCAGAGTTGAACTTCTCCCTAACATTTCCTGACAATATCAGGCAAGAAAGACTCCATATGCCAGTTGTGCCTTGATAAAATGTAGAAATAAAATGTAACATTTTAGAGTACCTATTATGAGTTAGATGGTATATACAGAAAATTTTATTACTAAAAACAACTATGTAAACATTGACTGTCATTATCATTATAAGGCAATTATATGTACTGATAAAAACGTACTTGATACACTGAAAATTTTATTCATTTGTGTAAATAGCAAGAGGTTTGAAAAGTATCTCATTTTTAATCTGGAAGAAATTAATTATATTGGAACTTCCATGTATTGTGATAGACACAATGGTAAATACACCCATTGTTCCTCTGAAGCTTCAAGTGGACATGGCTATACCTACCAGTGATACCAGATGCTCAAGAGTCTCTTGAGTTCTGAGTCAGCCACATCATGAGTAGCAGGCTAGTGTAGGAAACTTAGGCAAACCTGGTGTGAAACTTACAATAATAAATGGATGCTTATATGGCTCTGTGGTTGAACATTTCTCCACTTGTCCAGTCCTCAGAACTGCCAGTCGTACAATTATTAGGCTTTGCCCTTTCATAGTATATATACTATATACTGCACATATACTGCATATATATATATACATACTATATGCATATACTGTATATATGCAGTAAGGCCTTCTGAGAACCACTCTTATACAAGCTGAGGTGCCTAGAAGCAGTTTGGGTCAGCCTAAAAGCCTGTCAAACTATCTAGAAGAAGTAGACAGCAGTTGAGCTGCCTGGAAGCAGCTAAGATGAACTGGACTACCTGGAAAATACATACACCAACCTCTCAAGCTGCCTGCAGGCTGTGTAGTGTGCTCTGGGCTTCTAGGTCTTGTGAGTTGTAACCGATGCTGGGGTGGGCCTTGGTAATGCCTCTGTCATTGAATCATTTATGTTCCTGTAAATAACCCTTCACCCATATTTCTTTAAGTCAATAGTTCTGAACCTGGAGGTTGTGACTCCTTTGGGGGTCAAATAGCTTTTTCACAGGGGTTGCACATCAATTATCTTGCATATCAGATATTTGCATTATGATTCATAACAGTAGCCAAATTTAGCAATGAAGGATCAAAAAATAATGCTCTGGTTTGGGTTCCCTACAACATGAGGAACTGTAGTAAAAAGTCTTAGTATTAAAAAGGTAGAGAACCACTGCTTTAAATGATTTCAATAAAACTCATCAAGTCACAAAATTGGATTTTGGTATCTCCTTCCATTGACCTATTGTGGGTCCCCTATCTGCAGTAAGCAGATGTTTGTGCATATCTTTTCAAGAATAGTTTTACATACCATAATGTTATATTTAGTCTAAATTAAGACATGAAGAACAAATGTACACATAAAATGAATTTGAGATAAATTGTTAATGTTGTAACAATTAGAACCTCAAAAGTTTTATAAAGCAAGTCATATATACAAATAAATTTCAACAATAATAAATTTTCTCCTTAATTTGTACCTGAACTATTTAGTTACTATATAAAAGAATGTAGGGAAGAAACTTTACATTAGCTTTATTCAGTTGATTGTAAGTTAACTAGTCTTTTGCCATGGAAGGTCAGAAATGCCACACATGACTTCTGTTATCAGTATGATGGGTTTGCTCAGTTTTCTTGTAGAGCTCTTCTTTTGGAAGATGAAATCAAACAAAATGGGATTAGAAGACCTTTACACCAAAGGAAAAATTCATTGTAGAATGTAGAGGAAGCATATGCTGTTTACATGGGCACAGCCATATCAAGGACTCTCCTGTGTTCCAGCCCCTTGGGAGTGGCAGTGTTTTCCTTGTGTGAGGCTCAAAAGGATTGCCAGGCCTTCTTTTGGTCTTTGTGTGGATGCTGACAATATGTGAAGAAAATGTCCACTATAGCCTTTTCCCCTTGGATATTGATGGCTTGAAGACTGCTCCCTTACAGAAACTACTCCTACTAAGATCAGCTTCTACTGAGATTTAAGTTGTATACAATAACTATGCTTTCTTCTTTATCTTACATAATAATTGCAGCTCCTCATTTAGCTATATATTATATCCTCTACTGCTTTCTTCAGCTGTATTCAATAAGTATGCCCCCTTGTTAAAACTGTCTAAAAGAAATACACCGAGCTTCTGAGATGCTGCATATTCTCCATCAGGGAGCCTAGTCTATCCAGCTTTTGTATGTATACAGACATTTGTCTTTTCTTCATTTCCTTGCCACCTGAGTCAGGTAAGTCTCTAGAGCTTGCTGGATGTATCACTACACACTAACGGTATCTGTAGTCTTGGTGACTTTGAGGTTCTTCTATGATTTTTGGTAAATGACTGGAAAACTAAAGAGCTTGAGATTGGGAGTTTATCAGTGTGTGTAATTCAACCTGAGGTCTCTTACACAGTTGAAAGAGCTAAAAGTGGAAAAGAAATCTTTTCAGAAGACAAAAAGAACTGTTTGTATGTCATGAACATTTAAGGAAAGGAAAATCCTTTCCTCTGAGACACTATCAACACATACTGTTTTATTTTTTTTCATTTTATTTATGGCTGAAAGAGAGAGAAAGTTGGTTATTCAAAAGTTTATAGGTCATTGACTGTTCTTATCTACCCACTTCACAATCTAGTTCTGATGGGGATGTCTTTCTGTACACTATGAATTTGCTTTATTATGAATAAAGAAGTGAATAAAGAAGATGTTTTGATCTACAGCAAGGCAGCTCAGAGGCAGGTGGACAATCTAAATAGAGATAAAGATGAAATAAGATGAAGTCAGGGCATTTTTCTTCTCTGCAACTCCCCATCCCCTCCCTGGGCAGGGAGCAGACAGTCCTATGATCCCACTGACCCAATAATGCTTGGATCAGTCTCCACTCCTGGCCAAATCCAGTTCTGTCCACCCTCCCTCAAGAGTGAGTCAGGTTTTCCTATAGTTGGACTGGGGTTTAAAGGGGCAGTCCAGGGTGTTTCTGATCCCAAGCTGTTCGGTGGTTGTGGTTTGCCGCTTGGGCATGTTTGGCTTTTTTTCTTGTTTGTTTGTTTAGAGACCACTAGTGAGTA